>AWUE01019130.1:0-52037 GCA_001974825.2 Corchorus olitorius
TAATGTAAAAAAAAAAAGTACAATCAGGCGGTTGGACGGGTTTCAGGTTCGGGTCGATCTTAGACCAGGTCAAATGTGTCAGGTAATTTTCTCGGGTCATTCGGGTTTCGGCTCATCTTGGTTCAGGTCATTCGGGTCTCGGGTTTGCTTTTGTTTAGGGTCATGCTGGTTCGGGTTTTGACCTCAAGTCACTCGGGTTCTTGATCATTCGGGTTTTAGGTTTTTCGGGTCTAGGACTCGGATCAATTGGGTCAGTCTTGAATTTTTTAATGTTTAATTCTTAAATTTATTTAATGTCTTAATTATTCAATTTATTTTACAATCCACTATCGGTTAAGTTTTGTAAACTGCATATACGGGTTAAAGAGTTGACATGTGTCCCTTTATATATTAATAATTTTGAATATTAAATATGTAATTAAGTATGAAGTGGGGTGTATGTTCAAATAAATATTAAATATAATATCTAAATTTATGTTCTTTCCTAATAGAAAAATTGTCAAGAAATTACTAATTAATTATTATTATTTATTCATTATGTAAAAAATAAATTACTAATTATAATCTTATTTAGTATTTATTCATATATAATAATTGTTCATATAATGAAGTTAATTTCACGTGTCATTCGGATTACGAGTTTGTCGGGTCGTCGGTCGTTTAATTTCTCTGATCAAGTCGAGTTCGGCTCGATTGGACGAATTATCGAGTTTGTGTCACGTGCAACGCATGTGAAAGTAAAGACTAGTAATACTAAATGGAAATATTACAACTTTGGCCAAAAAAATAACATACATAAAGATATATACATTAAATTAAACGAGTAATAATTATAATAGTCCACACGGTTGTTGTTGTACGTACACAAAAAGGTGAATAAAATGGAAAAAGGGTGAGGTCAGGTCAGGTCATGTGGGCGTGGGCTAGACGCTGCCTCTGCCAATGCCAGCCATCCACAGGGCTTTTGCTTCCACATTTTTTACCTTCTCCTGGCCCATCAATAATTTTCTTTCAATCAACTTTCCTTTAATTTAATTTAATAAAATTAGCTTCTTAATTTATTTAATTTAACAAATACTATCAAAGTAATGGTATTTTGATTATTATCATTATTGTTTTCGCGGTATCAAAAATTAATTAATAAATTAAAACAATTATTATGGCAAAAAAAAACTAATTCAATTATATGAATTAACAAGACAATATATAAAATATGAAGTTTTTAGTAGTCTATATTTTGTGGGGTTTTTTTTTGTTTTTTTAAATAGTATAATTTGGTACATCATGTGCCAAGGTCCTAAATCATGGCCAAGATTTAGGAAATTTTGAATAATTGTATATATATTATAATGTTACGTGGAATATATTCAATAAAAATTATAATTAATAATGTAGGTTCAAAGATTTTATTTAAGCTTTTTTTTCAATGGCCAAGATAGAGCTTTGCCCACATGCATTCTTCAATTCACCAAACTCTGTTGGCTTCTAATTAAATTAGGGGTTGAAGCTATATAGTATTATTATTTAATTAGGAGCTAGTTTGCAATTTCCATTTCCTTATTAATATTCCATTGACTTTTCACACTAATAACTAAATATCTAATCATGTCCTATAACATCATTATATTAAATATTTATACACAATTGCTCTTTTTTCCACGTAAAAGAAAACTCAAACTTAGATATATTATATATATACTAGTTATTTTTAAAAAAAAATATATATGAATGATTAAGAGGGCACAACTGCACAAAGATATTATAATTAAATTATATTATTATCATTATTATTACAATTAATTTCTTTTTTTCAAGTTTTTACTTTTTAGGTGAAAAATTAATTAACAAAAATGAACACCATGCATGAAAGAAGCTTTCGTAAGGGTTGTTATCGTGTCACTTCGTTTGTAAATAATAAGTAAAATTATTGTACTATATAAATGATGATGATGATGATGTTGATCAAAAGCCAAAGCATCTATTGCCAGCATTGCTTTAGAAAACTTTGCTGCTTATGTTAGCTAAATTGGAAAATCTAGGCAAGATTAATAGACTATAATAATTATATAAATAATCAAAGAATGATATAGGCGACCTAATTAACTTGTTCACATGTTTAATAGTTATACTAAGATTATACTATAATTCTAATTTTTTCAGCGTAAAATTAACCAAACTGAGCTCTTAATTATTACTTTTCGTTGGTACTATATTAATTTCCAATTTTTTGGCAAAATAAACTCAAGATTTATCCAATTATCCCATTACATACACGAATTAAGAGACGAATATTTTACCAACAAATCATGTATCTCTATAGTCTATACTATATTCTCCTCTAAGATATATATATACCCACAATATCAGAAACAAAATTTTATATAAAAAAAAAAAATCGAGGATAGAGATTAGTTTTGAGAAGTAGGATAATTTATCTTCAAAACCTAAAACAAATGTAATTTTAAGTAATACTTTGATATAAATCCAACGTTGGTGTCGTCGGGCAGCAAAAAATTGTTGACAAGTAGTAGTTGTTTTGTTATCTATGTCTTGTACTCTTCAAGGCCAAACTGCAAAAAATTCTCTGGTTTTTTCATTGACATTTATCAACAAATAACTAAATTAGAATGTTTGAATTATTATCAGATAGTTTAATGTGATTAATATTAAAGAAGATTAGGCTTAGCCAATTAGAGAAAATTATCAGAATTGAAATGGTCAGAGAGCATGAGGGTTGGAAAGAGAAATGAAAACGCCATTAGTCTTTATCATTGATTTGTTGATTAGTAGTCGAGTTTTTTTTTTTTTCGTCTCATTATTACCCAATTTCTACAACAATTTCCTTTTTTTACTGTAGAAAGCTAGTATATTATTACCCAATTTCTACAACAATTTCCTTTTTTTACTGTAGAAAGCTAGTATTTGGCTAAACTGTCAGTTTTTGATGCCAATATGCCATTAAAGTAAACAGTAGTAAGTACATTCGAGTTTTTGATTTAGTTTTTTTTTTTTATTCTATCCGGTATGCAGGGCTTTGTCCTGACTAATCCAAATTCAATCCGCGTCGCGCACATGAGTGGGTGAGTCTCACAACAGGGGCAACTGCATATGCAAGGTCTCGAACTCGAGATCTTCTCAAACTAGAACAAGCCGCTTACCACTTGATCCAACCCCGACCTTGTTCGAGTATTTGATTTAGTGATTTAGTTAAATAGTTAATTTTTTATATAAGGTACTTAATTATAGTGGTGAGTTGTTTTTAATTCAATGCAATGTATACAACGACCCTAAACCCTAAGTCAAAATGCATTAATTTATGCCACCCTTTATGGAAAATAGAAGTACTAAATTGTAAAAACCTAGATTGTAGTACGTACTAAGACAAAAAGAAGTTAAGTTAAAATTTAAAAATAGTTGAATTTCTTGCTTGTCGAAAAGTTAATTCATATATACGTACACTACACATAAATGGTGTTGAAGTTAGGTGTCCTAATAAATTTTAACATTTGAAGTTTAATTAATATACATAATATTATTAAAATTAAAGTGTTGAGAGTTGGGTATTTCATTTTCATTCCTCCCTCTCTACTTTATTTAATCCAATATTAATTTACTAATTGATCTATTAACTCCCATTTGTGCCTATACCTTTATTATTAGAGGTGTAAATTACATGTGATTGTAGCATCACAAACTAATACTTTTCATATAAAAACTAGTATTTGATATTTGTTTCTTACAAATCTTTACATCGAGTAATCAAGTAAACACATCGAATTTTGTTTAATTCGAATCAATTGCATCGCACCTCAAGTGAGACAAATTCTCCCAACATTATTTTCTCGATTGACAAAAGACTTAATTTTCAATGGACGTTTTGATAAGGAATACCCCAAATATCTCCGATTCTTTGTGGTTTAATGTCCCTCCTCTTCTGAATTTTCTCTTCCAAAGTTTATATATAGTTGGCCGACCATTTTGGTGTGATAAATGAAGCGATAAAAGTCATGTGGCTGTCACTTATTCCATACATTTGAGATCACATTTCTAGATTCTGCTTAGACAGAAAGAAAATGAAGAGAAAGGGAAAACACAGCATGAGATTGAGTGAGAAAAAGGGGAATTATAAACATTGAAAGAGTCAATGAAATATACTAACAAGTTTGGTAGTGCTTGGCTGGATTCTTTACTATTTCACATGCTCTTATCTTGCATATATAGCCCATTGTTTTGAAGTCAAATGAATACAAAACTTTATATATATAAATAAATCAAAATCTTAAATAAGAATAAAAATGTGGGTGTCTTTGATTGTGCCCTCATATATATGATATATCAAGCTCATGACATGATTTTTCTTTTATTTTTTTTTTTTTTTGCCTCTTAAAACATTGATGGCTAGCTCATGGTCGGACCCTCATTTGCCAATTATGCATGGTCATTTTATAAAGTGGTGGGGAATGGGATCTCTCTATATCTATAATGTCTCATGTGGGTTTAATTTGTTGTATGGTGCATGTATTATACATGTTAATAATTAAAGTTTCCCATAATTAAAGATTGTACAAATAGAAGGAATTGCCATGATCAGTTGTTTTCAGCAATGAAGAATTATGAATATATATGTGCTCATTATATGTTCATTCAAATCAAGAGTTAAAAGGTAGAGATTACCAAAAAAAAAAAAAGGCTTTTAGAAGACCAATTATATAATACATAGATGTAGTTATATTTGCCAATTGCCATACACTTTGGATAAGGCTAATTTTATATGTTCTGACAAATTTGTAAATTTCATATGAAAAAGTATTTGGAGGATGAATTCATGTTTATCTATTTTATATTTTACCTTTTCAAAAACAATGTGCTTAGTTTGCTTTCCCTTACCAAAAAAAAAAAAACACTAGAGAAATTGCTCACTTATTGTTGACAAAGTCCAAGTTTTTTTTTTCCTCCTTGTATAAAATTAAATTTGAGTAGGAGGCATCCTTAGGAGAAAGGTTCAAGTTCAACTTCTAGTGCTTCTCTAAGATTAAACGAAACCAAATTAAAGATTGACATAAATGTTACTTTGCATCCTTAAGTTTATATAGACAACCATTTTGCATCCAATTTTTTTTATTTTGATCAAAACGCATTCTAAAGTTTTATTTTTATGCCACTTTGCACCCTCTGTCTGGTAGGACAAACGTATCGGTCACAGCGTCCGACGTAACATGCCACGTGGACAAAAAATGACACGTGCCACGTGTCCTTTTTGTGCACGAGGCATGTCACGTGTCACTTTTTTGTACACATGGCGTCACACGTGTCTTTTTTGGTACATGTGGCGTGCCACGTGTCACTTTTTGATACACGTGTCGCTTTTTGGTACACATGACATGCCACGTTGGACACCGTGATAGAGCCGTTTGTCCTACCGTGACGGAGGGTACAAAGTAGCATAAAAATAAAACTTTAAGGTGCGTTTTGATCAAAATAAAAAAGTTGGGTGCAAAGTGGCAGTCCGTACAAACTTAAAGGTGCAAAGTGGTATTTATGCCATTAAAGATTAATTAACATATCAAACCTCGTCTATTAATGATTAGATTAAGAGTTAATTTCCATGCTAACTAAACATGCATGGACTCATTCGTTAATATGCATATAAATTCCATAAGTTTGAAGTCATGAAGTGAAATTTTCTCATTAGAAACCGAGATTCGAAATTCCAAAACAGGATATAAGATCAGTAGAAAGTTAGAATGCATCAAATCTATCGTTGTCTATGAAGGAATTTGTGTTGCACATGGTTTACCTAAACCAAAGGGGTCGATGACTTTGGATTTGTGGAGAAAAGTGGCATTTCCTTTCCATTTCTAACCACCCAATGTATGCTGCTAGGTTGTGATGTAATTTAATACAAGTCCTTTTCAATGATGGAAAAATTTGGCCTAAACAAGCAACAATTCAAATGGGCAAAACTCAAAAGGAGAAAATTGTATTCTTGAAATCTTATAGTCCTTGGCCCATGCTAATTAAGTCACCTCTAAGGGCCAAGGTTGGGTTATTTCTTGGGCTTGATGTATCCTATTTGGGAATTGAAGTCCCAAGAGTTTAACCCAATTACATGTAGCCCTTTTGCCTCATGGCTTTGCATCAAACAAACTCTTCAAGGATTAAGTAGATAATTATATACCTACTTTAAAGTCAGAATTCAATAACTAACTAGTTCAGGTGATTTGATATTTGTTCTCCTTAAATAAAATCTCGAGTTTAAACCTTATGAATAGAGAAAACCATTGTTAGGGAGAATTTTGCCCTCTAAATGAGCCAATTCGAGGCTCGAATATGACTAACTCGTTAATATACCAAAAAAATCATAAATAATTAAAATACCATCCAAATATTAGTTAGTTGAAGTTTTTTTTTTTTTTTGGCTTTGATTAAGGTCATTCATTTGATTTCTAATAATCCCCCTCTTGATCTATGGCCATATCTCTTGGATTTGAAAATCCCAAACTTTCGAAATCAAATATTTGATTCAATAATTGATGAAAAGTTCAAATCCATCTCTCTCAAATCAAAAGCAGAGTGTAATCTCTACCAAATTAATTAATTAACCATTTTGTTTAGCAGAAAGCCAGAGAGAAAGGCAATAGACAATCTCCAAATAAGGTGGAATTATTTTCAATTATTAAAAAGATACCAATGGGAAAACAACGTGTCATAGAACATTGATTTCACATTACATTGGGCAAATGGCACCCTGGAAATTATTGTTCATCACTTGCCTATATTTCTTGACAGCATTAATTACCTACCATACACATTTTTGCAGATAAGATTCTAACAAGTTGGATAATATTAATGCGTTACATTCAAATTATAACTCCTAAGTCAACAAAGCTAGTAAAAAATTTGTAGGCAATGTACCTTAATCCAATTTTCAACAAAGACAGCCTTGCTTGCTATAATAAGATTTTGGATTTGAGGCACAAAAGTTGGCAAGTTGTTACTCAATTCCTTCTAACCTTTTTATGCATCCAATCAAATTATCAAAAAAAAAAACCAAATGAGTCTAAATAATCTTACATGTTTAAACTAAAGACAAATCTTTGATTTTTAACCCTTTTTGGTTGTACAAAACTTCACAATCAGATTTACTTTAGATTGATTCAATTAAAATACCTATTTTTCTTCGGTTCACAAAGCTCGAGCTTAAGAACTTACTTAAAAACTTTTAGATTGATTCAATTAAAATACCTATTTTTCTTCGGTTCACAAAGCTCGAACTTAAGAACTTATTTAAAAACTTTTGATTTTTAACCCTTACATAAAACTAAAGACAAATCTTACCTAAAAAAAATAAAGACAAATCTTTGATTTTTAACCTTTTTTTTTGTTTTATATAGCTTTTGATATTGGACAATCAAATTCATTTCAGAATTGATTCAATTTTCTTCGGTTTACAATACTCGAACTTAAAACCTTACTTAAAAGATATTGAAGCGTCGGTTCAACTTTGATACCTAAAGAATTTATCCCAAAGAAATGAGAAATATAAGGTTTAACAACTTGAGAAAAGAAATTTCTTCACAAAAGAACAAAATATATGTGCTTGCTTATAATAATTGGGATAATAAAATATTAACATTTCAATTACACAAAAAGGTCCCAAATATTGCTAGTAAAATTTAAAAATTATTACTAGAAAAAGACTTGGGATTCACCTAATTCTGTATTGTTAAAATCCCAAGAGGCTAAATGAAAATAAAATTTGCCTAATTTCTATTTGTTTTATTAAATGATTTGATTTTTTCTTTTTCTTTTTAAAGCTAAGAATAAGAATAGGTAGCTCGATTGTGACCGGGAATGCAAGACGGGCACCTAATCAGACCGTTAACATTGCAAGCATTGCAACTTCGAAACCCAGATTTCTCAGAGTAGATCTTATGGCTACCATTGCACTTGGGGCACACAACAAATCTCAGCCCTTCACATAAATCACAGACATTGGACCCCACAAGCAACGGTAACCCACTGATCAGCTTCTTCAGTTCACCACATTCATGTAACTGTCTAATTTCCTCGGCGCCGCCGATGTACCTTCCGCCGATGAAAACCAGCGGGAGAGTGAAGCTTCTCTTCCCAATGATCTCCTGCAACTCGTCTAAGAAGTCGGAATCCAACGACAAATCCCGTTCGTCGATCGGAACTCGGAACCCGCGGAGGATCGATCTCACGGCCTTGCAGTCCTCGTATGTCTTGCGGACGACGCGGAGGCTGGTGAGGTAGACGACGACGCGCTGGTCAGCGTTGGGGAGGGTGATGGACGGCGGCGGGGAGGGTGGAAGAGGAGCATGGCGGTGAGCCCAGGCGCGGAGGACGGAAGTTGAGAGCTTAACGCGGTGGAAAATGGAGGGTCTTTTTGGGGATTGGGGATGGAATCTGGAGTCTTCTTCTTCCTCTTTGAGGATACTGTTAATGTCTTTGAAAGAAGAAGAATGGAAATGGGAAGGTGATTTTGGAATGGAGTTTGCCCTGCTTGGTGATCTTAGCCACTGAGGAAACATCTAGAAAGGGGAGGGAAAAGGGAAAAGAAAACTCTTGTTTGGAAGGAGGGAAAATAGTGAAGGGTTAGGAGAGAAAATGAGGGTGTTTATTAAGCATATAAATAAATAGGGTAATTAAAAAAATGGGTTTATTTTTTAATTATTAGTATATTAATAATTTGGAAATGAGAAATTAAGGAAACCCTAGAAGGAGGAGGAGTTGAGGCTAAGATCAAGGGGGAGAGAAAAGATATGACTTAATTTCTACTCATTAATATGGGAATGGAAGAAAATGGGAGAGTGATGGATTGGGAATTTTTTTAAGGTGAATTAGTTACTTAGTTAGGGTTGGCTTATGAAAAAAGAAATGAAGATATTGGTTCACTTGGATCTGCCAGGCTGTTTCTGTCTCTATAATCAACTAAACTAAAAACTTGTGCATAAAACTTTCAGAAATGGGTATTTTTCTTTGATAGAGAAATGAGACTTGTAGATTCAGTTTGTGAAGCCTGGCAATTTTCATTCTTAATCTTGTAAGAAACTAAGAATTCTACTTTCAAATACTACCATTTTACCAGATCTTAAAAAAATGACAGTTCAAAAGAGACCAATCAACAAAAAGGGAAACAAGAAGAACAAAAATTCCAAAGTAACATATGAAAGGAATTGATTTCATTCAATTGTTTTCAAAAGGTAAATGATATACCTACTGGCTACTGGTATTTAAGATGTCTGCAAGTACATATATTTATAGCATAAAAGATGATAGCTTGTACAAATTTGGGTAAATTAAAGTTAAAAGAGTTAAAATCAGCTGTAAGTTCAACAAAGAAAGATGAAACATTAGTAATTTAAGACAAGCAGTTGGTACCTTTTGTCTCACATCTTTGCTCCTCTAGAGATCAAAATGTCGCCAAACGGCTCCGTTTGCTCCACTTTTAAGACTTGTAGAGAAGCAAGAACTGCAAACAAGTAATTGGCAAATGACTATAGTTTTCCATTACTTAATTCAGATTCTTGTTTGACACTAAAAAAAGGATTAAGTTTGCATATATACCACAAGTTTGATAGAAGAGCTGAGCTGCGCCTTTTCTGTTGAGTCCAGCTGCTAAGTTGTTTAGGGATTCTACTTGAGGGGCTCCGGGAGTTTCAAAATGTGTTTTCATATGCCTGCAGCCAATTAAGGTGCACTAAGTTAAATGGATCAAACAAGTCAAAAGTTAAATTTTGGTCTTAAAAAGAGGATGAATATAAAGAGCATATACATCCTCATGTTCTCAGTCATAATGTCAGGAGGATCATTCTGAGGAGTTTCCATTGTAAGTTGAGTTTCCACTAACAATTCTGAAAAGAAAATTAAAAAAGTATATAAAGAAAAGAGATTATTTGTAACAATATTGGATGAAGAAGCAATGCCTGTGATGTATTGCACTTATTATGACAATAGGAGTTGAGTTCTTTACCAAACTCAGGAGTCAGGTTTTGTGACTTTGACAACTTGAATATAGTATCAGTTTCTTGAAATGGATGCACTTCAACCACTGGTTCCAGGCCGCCAGTACTGTTTCTTGAATTCCTGGATCCAACCCTGAAAGATAAATCACAAGTTTTTTCACAGGTCATATAACTCTGGTTAGCCAATATTGTCCACTTAGACATAGACATATTATTGCCCATTTCCTGAATGAAAATGTTTTTCCACCTTCTAATATAGTTCGGAAGACAGAATTTTTACTTACCTTCCAGTATTTACTTCAAACATATGTGCAAGGACTCCATCTCCAGATGCCGAGCTTCCTGAGTATCTTGGTGCATCTCCTGCAAAAATGCACATCAAACTTAACTGATACAAAGTGTCTCCCCATAATTGATCTTATATGATAACCTCAAGACGTATCCAAACAGAAGAAAGACAACTCTAAAAAGAGATTTTTCATACCTGAATTTCGTGGAGTGACAAATTGGGTAACCAACTCCACTGGTGGTGTAACTGTTGTGTTATTTCTCATGCTTGTTCGTTGTAACTCTATGTCTTTGATAGATGAGGAACCAACTCCACTGTGATGATCGTCAAAAGACTGCACATCCAAACTCAATCAGAAACAGGGGATACAAATGTATATCCAGGATGCAAACCAAAGACTAGTTGGTAAACTTACATAATTCATGGGATAATCATCATGCATTCTCTCTGAAGGAAATTCTTCTGGTTCTGGGGGTTGTGGTTGTGAAGTCCTCGCTGTGTAAAGGAAATTATAGATCAATTTCTTTCATTATCTCCGCAAGAACTTAAAGAGAAAAAATTAGTGAGTTCGAACCAGTGGGTGAGTCATGGTCAGGTTGAGTGCTATTCTTCCAGAGCTCCAAAAGTTGTGGTGGATAAGGGATTTCTTGATTTCCTTTCATAAATATATCATCCATGAGTACAGTGGATGGGAGCTCCATAAGCTTAGGTATCTTTGAAGTAGACAGCATATTGGTGCACCTCTGCAACATTTATAGCATAAAAACTTTAGGGACATCAATAATAGTTGACATGATTGGTTTCGTAGTATAAAATCTTACTCCCAAAGAACTCTTCAGATGATGTGTGGTTAAGAACAATGTGCAACAAACTGTGGTAACGATGCAAGTTTTGGGGCTAACCAAGTAGTCTTGGTATGCAACAAAATTATGCTCAATATGAATTGGTTGAATTGCAGATACACAGGACTTACCCTCTGTCTGCTTAATTTTCTTTTTAATATATCTGATGTGTCTTTAAGCCGGGATTGCATTTCTGCGCTACTAATAATAGTTGGTTCCTCTATGACAATTCTTTTGCTTCTTGCTTTTCGTTTCACTGGCCCTTGCCTCTGTTGGTCCTGCTTTCACAAGGAGAAAAAGATTATTAAAGGATGTATTTTCATCAGATTCTGTATAACTGTTAATTAAAATCATTAATGTTTACTCTGGCTGCTTTGTTTAAATTAGGTTGTTGATCAAATTGGTCCTGTTGCATAAACAGGTCCTCTGGATGCTGCTCTGGGATATCTTCACCTGTAGGACACTAACATCAATATCATGCTCATTCTCAATCCTAGTAAGCCAAAACTGAAATAACATAAATCAGACAGAAAGATAACTGATATTAGGAACACTTTCATTTGTTTATTAATTTATGCAAAGTAAAGTTTTAGATAAATTTTCTTTCCATTTTGGATTTGTTAATAATACAGATAATTGTATCTAAGGACTAATTCTAATTCAATTTATGTTGAACAGCAATTTTCTATGGTGATTATCTGCAGAATCTTCACACGCCGCATCACTTGCATCTAAAATTCAGTGGTATTATTCATTTACAAATATTATTCAGCAATTCTACCAAAATGGTTAAAAGTTTTAGTGAAAGATCATCATCTTTTTCCAGGATCTTTCCCTAAGATTTTCAAAAACTTAAGCATGCCTGATTTTAGCTTTGCATTATTCTAAATAATCCAAGGCATTAGAGTAACCTAAACCTCTTTGAGGCCCATTTTCCTGGCCTGGAGAAGGAATAGGAGCAGTTGGCATCTCTATGTGCTCTTCAAAAGTGTTCTGTTGTGTCTCCTCACCACCTTCTTCAAATCTGTCACAGCAGTTAGGAAATTTAATGAACTATTCAGTCGAAAAACAACCTTGTGAAATATTAACTAAGATGACGCTGAATAAAACTAAGCTTTTTTGGTTACCTTTCAAACTGATTACGAAATTCTGTAGTCGGCTGAAATGAATCACATAAGGTGATGTCGTTGTCATCAGCTGTAGAAAATGAGAGAGAGGGGCTTATAATCGATAGCACAAAATTAAAGATAAACATTCTCAGCTTGATGTACATTTTCAGAAGTATCATCTAGGAGAAAAGTTCAGGGGTTAAAGGAAACCTTGATTGTGATCATGGGTGAGATTATCTGCCATGGGATCAAGAAAAACATAGTAGTCATCGATTTGGTCAAGCCGCTGTACATTATCAATCAGGAAAAAAGAATGTTAGTCCTAAAGGAAACTGCAAAGGATTCTGCGAATAACTCTTGCTTCTGTAATTCTGCGAAAGCTTTTCTTCCATTGGCATAATAGTAAGTTTTATGCTTCAATCTTTCCTAGGTTCATTCCTTTAACCCTTGAACAGAATAAAGACAATAAGTCTCGACATGGTGGGTCAAAATGGGATTGGCTGAAGAAAAACAATAGAGATGAAAGGATAAATCAGGTGAACCAACTTAAACAAATTCATGAACTGTAGAAAATGAGAAAAGAAAAGTTGCATGTCTAAACCCCCCAAAAGGAAGAATCAAGAAGAACCAAATGTGAGAAAATGAGCATCAGAAAGAAAATTGGAAAAAGTCCACACTTATTATTAGCATTCAGTACTTATGTATAGGGAAAATTTGTTTTGGTCTGTCTGGATTGGAATAAGTCCACGCTTAAATAACATTTTCAGGGTTCCCCCCAGCCAACCCAATTAGCATCCTAACCCCCCAATGAAACGAGTAATGGTCAGTAACCAGACCAAGCTAGAAACATTTTGCAAACAGAACAAAATTTAAGTAAAACATCCGAGTTATGAAAGATTTTTTTTTTTTAGCAAAAATATCAATTCCATTGAAATTAGAAATCAGGACTACAAACGCCACGTGGCAACCACACATGAAAGATTATTTAGTCATATTCCAATATCCCAACTTAATTCCAAGTAGTACTAGCCAATTTACCCCCTTATTCTAAAAATAAAATAAAATTGAAAAAAAAAAAAGAGTTAATAACAGTAGTAAATTGATCAAACATCTCTCCTGCAGGCATGAGGGGCAGCCCAACAAACAATTAAGCATCATATTCTAAACTGGGAAAAAGTTAACAGCAGCTTAAAACACAAATTTTAACAGTTTTCTTTCTTTTTTTCCCCATATCCCAAAATCAAATAAAACACGGTTGCCCATTGAAACTTTTAGATTGAAAGGAATTTTACCATGTTGAAATTATTCTGTTGAAACCCCATAGGGATTTCTTCATCTTCAGGCTCCCCAAGATTAGTATCTTCAAAATCAGGCAGTGTAATTGATCTTCTCCTGCAAGAAATTGGAAAAAATCAGAGAGAATGGCTTCAAATTCCGAAGTCCGAACTATATTTTTGGAACAGAAAAGGGACTTTACCCGGCCTTTGCTTTATTTTTCGGAAGGAGAGTTGCTTCATTGATCTCCTTCCATGCATTTCTCAGATCAATCTTGAAACCCAAACACAAAATGGCCAAAGAGTTAATCAATAGTACAAATTACAAAAGAAGAAGAAGAAGAAAAGAGACGAGAGAGAAGTACCAGAAGCCGATTAGCATCATCTGAAGAAACAGAATCATGGCATCAAAACGACAGTAAAACAACACGGTAAATAGTAAAAATCTTAAAGTTGCAATAAAGAAATTTTAAAAAATAAAGAGTCTAAAATTTACCGTGAAGCATCACCACTTTCTTCTCGTACAAAATCACCACTCCACCTTAGAAAATAATGGGCAAAATCAGAAAAATCATTGTAAAACAGAGTTGATGAAATTCAAAGAACAAAAAAAGGGAATAAATGGAAGACGATCGTAAACATGGAGTCATGGATTTTGGTTTTACCCATGAGAATGCTTGTGAGTCGAAGAGCCATGGGAACCGGAGGATTTAGAATTTCTTCGCTGTTAAATTTACCCCAAAGGAAACAACGAAGCTCATCAGCTCGTTGAAATACAGATTTAAAAGAAGGAAAAACAAAAGGAAATTAGAATAACTAAGAAGGAAAATGGAAACCAGAGTCGAGCAACGTCGAGCTTGTTAGCCTTCCTTCGGTCGAGCTTGGCTTGCTTGGTGCCAAGCAACCTTAATAAACAAGAGGCCAAAAATAAGAAAACAGAGTTGATAAAAAAAAAGGAGATCAAGTTCCAGAGAACTAATAGGAAGTAAAAACAGAGCATGAAAACAGAGAGAGAGAGAGAGAGATTATAGGCAAATTTCAGTAGAAAATCAATCAAAATTGGGGTCGGAAAATGTGAAATCAATAAAAATTAATTTTCAAATAAATTTCAACCAAAAATATTCCATCATAAAACAAGATTGTTGAAACAAAGTCAAAATAAAAAACAAAAGGCGCAAGTTGAAAATGGATACAGAAACAAGCGAAAAAACAGAGCATTCTATAGAACTATTGGAAGTAAAAACAGAGAGAGGAAGAGAGATTTAGAAGCAAATTTTAGTAGAAAATCAATCAAAATTGGGGTCGGAAAATGTGAAATCAATCAAAATTCATTTTCAAAGAAATTTCAACCAAAAATAAGAACATTCTGAGATAAAACAAGATCATTGAAACAGAATCAAAAGCAAAAGCAAAAGGCGGAAGTTAAGAATGGATACAGAAATAAGCTTAGAAAAAGAGAAAAGGGTTCACCATATTTGGCCAAGAGAAGCCTTACGAGCAAGTAGCTCTCTAGAGTAAAACATTTTTTCTTTTTGGTTTTTCGGTTTTTGGAGCTTAAATAATGAAAGAAAATTGAAAAACAAAGAAACTTAAAGCTTCGTTAATGGAGTTTTTAACCAGAGAGGGAAAATGGGGGGGGGGGGGGTGGGGAGAAAGTGAGACTTTTTTCTTTTCTTTTCGTTTTCGTTGTTTGGTTATGGAGGGAGGGAGCTAAAGAGCAATACGTGACTGAATATATAAAGTCGCCATGGATGGCACTGGCAGTGAAGCGATTTGCGCGCGGGTCGGAATTGCATGCAAATGATGCAATCAGTGGAATTGGGAAATCTTAACCTTACAGCTAGGTGTATCAAAATTTGGTGCTACTTATTTTTTGGACGGATCCATTGACCGAAAACAACTAGTAGTAGCAAAAAAAAACTAGCTGCAAAAAACGGTGCGTTACTTATTTACTTGTGCTATAAAATGGGAGTTCCTCCATTTACAATAAGCTGTGAGATATCTATATAACCCAAAGTTTTAGCCATGTAAATAGGAGTGAGCCCATTTTTGGTCTTGGCATTAACATTAGCTCCATTAACAATCAAGGCTTCAACGATTTCCGAATGGCCACCCTCCACGGCCAAATGCAACGCCGTATGGCCTTCATTGTCGCGGCAGTCCAAGTCCGACCCCATTTCAAGAAACACCAAAATCACCTCCTTGTGACCTTTTATAGCCGCCGCATGGAGAGGTGTTAGCCCATATTGGTCTTGAAAATTCATGGTTGCACCATTTTTCAAAAGGGATTTTAGTCGCCTTGTGTCTCCACATCTTGCTGCCAACATTACTTCCTTCCCACGTTCCATAATCTCCACCATCTCTTCCTACATATATATCATCATGCAAATAGACATTGTGAGTTCAAATTTGATCACATAATTTTCCACTTATAATAAACATATTGACTTTTTTAATAAATTAATCCCTAAAATTAAGAATCAAACATTTTACCGACACATTGAAGCATTCGATTTGATTAGTAAATATATTGTAGGAATATAACTCAAATCCAAGTTGTATTTTAACTACCCATCTGTATCTGATGGGGTGCCCTTTCGGGCATTATAAGAGTATAATTTTTTTTTTATGAAAAGTAAGAGTATAACTTACAAGTAGTTAATTAGATATATGATTATTATTAGCAATTCAATATTAGGAAAAGACATTAGGAAAAAAATTATTTTTCCTTGGCCAAAAAAAATAGAAAAAGACATATTTTCTTCTTTAACACTATGCCTTCCCTTTTAGGCTAATTGGGTAATTACCCACATAGAATCATAGATTAAGTCTAATTTCTTTGAGGGTTAAATAGAGGTTTAATGCTTCTTGTATTGCTTATGGTGAGATTTAATTTGTTCAATGAGGGATCTCTAAACCCTTATTTAACCGAATTGAAAAGGTAAGTACCATTTTAACTATTAACCCAAATGTTAAGACCAAATTAAATGGTTTAAGGGACTAAATGGACCGGATCATAGGCTGGTTCCCGATTAAACCAGTTCAACCAATCAATCCGGTCTGGTTTGTTTTTCAATGCAATAAGCTATAGCATAATAGTACACTACTATACTATGAAGTCCAAGTACTTACGTGCCCTCTTTCACGAGCAACATCAAGAGCTGAACGGCCATGATCATCTTGAATTGTGGGGTCGGCGTCCATCTCGATCAATATTTCAACCATCCTACGGTTCCCATTAGCTGCAGCTCTATACAGTGCAGTCCTTCCATCATTGCTCTTTGCATTCTTATCCGCACCCGATTTCAGCAACATCTTAGCACACTCGATATTTCCCTTGCTGACGGCCAAATGCAACGGTGTTCTCCCTTCCTTATCTCTCCAATCCAACGTCTCACGTCTCCCATTTCTCAACAGCCTATCAAGCTCCTGCGTTCGATCAAATACGGCTGCCACGTGTAAGTCACTCCATCCTTTTGATTCCCACCGTGGATCCACCGGATAAGAACCCACATTATTGGCGTTTTTCTGTTCTTCCTCCTCCTCACGTGTGGCTATTCTTAAACCGGCCTCCAGCAGCAAATTCACCATGTCCTCCGAGTTATCCAATTGAGTCGCGACTCGGAGGATTGACTCAGCTTCTTTGGGTGATAAATCAAACAAAACCGATTTCTGAAACTTGATCATTTTCCTCACCATCTCCAAATCTCCACAACTAACAGCATGTTGGAGAAGGAAAGGCCCCACAAAGGCGACCTTGAGCTTGATATCCTGAGTTGGTCGAGTTGAGAGCCACGTGTTGACCGAGTCGTAGTGAGTAGGCTCGCCGGAGTCGAGGTCGAACGGGGCGGTCCGGATGAGGAAACGGTCGGAATGAGAGCGAGGGAAAGTGGGTGGGATTTGGTCTTGGGGTTTAAGAACGATTTGCAGAGCAACGTGTGAGGAAGGAGGAACGAGTCCACTCGGTGGGTTAACCAGAAATTTATGAGGAGATGAAGTTTGGACTTTGAAAGCTACTGGAAAAGAAGGGCAAAGGGACTTTAAAATCAGGTTACAACGGCATTTGGTGTTGAGGATGAAGTTTATGCGGATTTCAGGCTCTGAAATTTCCAACAAATTCTCCATTGCTAGTAGTGAACAAGGAGAAGGATATTGTAATTGCTATGACTTTTTTTTTTTTCCTTTTTGTTGATGAAGATGAAAAGTATTCGAGGTTAAGATATTGTTCTCTGACAAATTTTGCTTGGATTAAAGTTTACATGTGATCTTGTAGGGACAACATTTGTTGTCGCTTTTGGATTATATGCAAAATACGTAACTTTTTGGTACATATATGAAAAAGGTAAACCATTTAAAACTGGGATTCGGATTCCAATTATTCCTTTTGATTTCGAATTGGGTTTTAAATTAATAAATCTGCTAAATTTTTCTCGTCACTAATCAATATATATATTAACCTGCTGATTTGGCCATGGCTCATGAAACTGTAACAACGACTAAAAATTACGCGGGCGATTTGGGTGGAGATGATGAATTTAAATGATTACCCTCGCCATTGTAGCTTATTCTTTTGTCCCCCACTTAAAGGAACCCCTTTAAGGACGGGTCGAGTTCGATTTTTACACCCGCAGGAGGCGGAGGAATACAGGCCTCCGGCGGAAGAGGAGGAGGAGTTCAGACCTCCGGTGGAAGTAATGCCAGTGTCATAACAATGGGAAAGGGAAGAGATGCCGCCCCGCCATGCAATGCCCCATCAATCAGCAACTTTGCTAGAGAGCCCACGTTAACAATGTTCTTTTTTGTTGTTATTTTTATTTAATAAAATTCAGTCAAATTCCCTGCGTACCAAAAAAGTAAAAAGTTAAATCAGTCCGACTGTAAATCCCTTGTACATCGAAGTTAATTTTTCCTAAGCTAATTTTAAAATAAGATTCATCATGTAAATTAGTAGTACTAAACTAGTATCTGGTTAGTTTTATTAATACTTGGCCATCGAATAGTAGTCAGCATATTCTTGCTAGAGCTAAGGAGGCGTGGGATGTTTTGAGCAGCATTGCGCCAAAACTGAAATATGAAATGCTTATTTCTTGGAACCAGCCTATTTCTCCGTTTATTAAAGTTAATGTTGATGGAAGTGCTAGAGGCAATCCTGGATTATCTGTTGCAGGTGGCTTGCTTCGTGATGCGAATGCCGGATGGATTGGTGGTTTTACTTATCGAATTGGAATTTCCTCCAGTTTGGTGGCAAAACTATGGGCTATTTATCATGGTCTTCGATTGTGCTGGGACAAGGGGTTTCGTAATATTGAGCTGGAGTCAGATTCTTTGCTTGCCATTACAAAGATTAGAGGTGTTGCTTCTGATAGTGGACCACACCATAGGTTGCTTGATGCTATACATGAGCTATTAAATCGTGACTGGGTGTGCAGGATATCTCATATTTATAGAGAAGTAAACATGTGTGCTGATTGGTTAGCCTCTCACTTTGATGATCTACACTTGGGGTTACAGCTTTATGACACTCCTCTGACAGGTCTCAACTCAGTTCTTGCAACTGATGCCATGGGTTTAGTCTGACCAAGGGATATATGATGTAATTTTTATTGCTTTTTCCACTTTATATATATAAAAAAAATGTTGAAGGTATTAATTCTAATGTAGGATTGGCAACCAAATTTTAGGATCAAGACAATATGCTTTATCAATTAAATATGGGCCTAATATCCATATTGGGGTTAAACCTTTCCAAACTTGCTCAATTTGAATCTAAACCTTTAAACAAGATCAAATTGAACCGAAACGTTAGCAAATTGCATCAAATTGGACCTATTTTGGATGAAAATTTGGAATTATAGTAACGCCGCGTGCGTTTCACTACCACAATTCTGTCCAAAATATGCTCAATTTGGTGCAATTTGCTAACGTTTAGGCTCAATTTGATCATGTTTAAAGGTTTAGACTCAAATTGAGTAAGTTTGAAAAGATTTAAACCCAGTTTGGATATTAGGCTATTAAATATGTACTAATCTTTATATGAATAATAATATGAATATAAGCATTAAGTAGTCTATTACTAAATAATGATTGCTCTCTAATAAGATTGCTTCTTCTACTCTCTCCAATGCCTTGGTATATTTCACTTTAAATGGAAAATTAAAACCAAGGTTTGGACCCTCTTTTGTTGCTGTATCTTGGAAACCCGTGATGTTGACTGGCTCAAGCTTAATTGTGATGGTTCTTAATTACTTTAAGAATCTTGCAATTGCAGGAGCAGGCTCCCTTATCAGGGATGACAAAGGCGATTGGATTAAAGGCTCTATCAGACATTTAGGCATAGCCACAAATTTTCTGGTAGAATGTTCGGGTTTAAGAGATGGTCTATATATATTGCACAATCAAAAAACTAGTAGTAGTTGAATTGGATGCCACCTCTCTAATTGCTGCTGACTACCATTATTTCTAAGAATGATGACAGTGTTAACTTGAAATATCTTCCAATTATTACTAAATGCAGGTTGAGAATCCAACATGCATTTATGGAGACTAACTTTTATGTCGATGCTCTTCCAAAGATGGGGAACAATTCTACTAACTACTTGTAATAGTTTTAATGAGTCCTTAGTAATCCTTAATGAACCTCCCTCTTTTATTTGTAACTTATTATTGCTCAATGCAATCGGATACTTTATGTATGTACTGTACAATTTCTATTTAATAAAAAATGTTCCAATTTATAAAAAAAAATTACTTATCTTAGATTAAGTTGTCATATCAAAACTCGACTACTCCAAGAATTACATCAACTCCTACTTAATCGTGGAACACTATTCGTGCCGTGGAACACTATTCGTGCATATTTTTTTATATTCATGATATTATTATTATTATTAAATTCCTTCCACTACTCCACCCAAAGGACACCTTACTTGATTAAGTTGTTAATATTGCCTTGTATATGCTTAAAAATCCTTGAAGCAACCAAAAACAAATGTTGTATGAGTACTGAGTACATGCTCTTCTGGGTCTTGGCTATTTATTTCCACAATGTGCAACAATTACTTTCTTTTGTTCTCAAAGAAGACATGTATAATGGTACAATTATGAGCTAGGGGGTGAAAGAAAATTACCTATAATCTTATAAGAAACAATGAACTTTTTGGCCTTTTCTATTTACTAATCTTTTTTTTCTTTTGGCACCTTTCTATTTACTAATCTAGGCAAAGGTAAACTTAGGATAGTGTTGCAGCTTGATATGGACTAATTGACTGTGATACTTCCAATGTTTTTCTTAAGAAGACATAGTTCGGAGGTGTGCTTAAATTGCCAATTTCAGTCTTCAATAAGAAGAAACTTTTGTTTACACATAAAAACATGAATAAAACTTGAAAACTTTCGATTTCAATTCAGGAGAAAGGAAAAAAGTTAAATTTTAAAATGTTAAACCGCTACTCAGTCTTCTTTCTCATCTTTCATTTCCTCACCAGAAGTACAGTGCCCACCTCCACCGCACCTGATCATTTCCTCAAAGCTTCAAAATCCCCAAAACCCGAAGCTCAAGAATTCTTCGAGTTGTCCAATCCTCTACCGTCCGACCGTCTGACTCCGTCATGTTCACTCACCGTCATCCGCCATTCATTTGCCAACACTATAAACCTCCCTCCTTACTCTACCTCTTACTCCCCTCCCTCCGACTGCCCTACTCCTTGGCCACGTGTCGTCCTCGAACTCCGCGTCTCCTCCTCAGGTGACCAGTATGACCGTATCGCCGGCATCTGGCTCGACGGCGCCGAGATCCTCCGAACCAGCACGGCGGAGCCGACGGAATCTGGAATTTACTGGAGAGTTCGGAAGGATATCACTAGGTACTCTTCTATCCTCTCCAAACCCCAAGTTAACGTCACCATGATGCTCGAAAACGTCGTTAACGACGTTTACACTGGCATTTACCACGTCCATGTTTCCTTCCTATATTACAAAGAAAACATCCGGCCTTACGAGGTAAAGATTCCGTCAATTATTTCCCCGAATGAAAACAGCCATGGTTTGGGCACTGCTGAATTGGGTTTGTTCAAAACGCCGGCGGATCTGATAATCCCGATTTCCGACGACGGAGAAAGAGGGAACTGGTTCAGAGTGGAAAGTGAAGCCGATGTCCATGAAAGAAGAGTTCGAATTCCAAAGAACACCCATCAGCTCGTTTTGGAATTATACGTGTCATTTCATGGAAACGACGAATTCTGGTATTCGAATCCGCCGAATTCTTACATTCAAATGAACAATTTGACGACGGAGCGCGGGAACGGCGCGTATAGGGAAGTTTTCGTGACCGTCGACGGGAAATTCGTGGGGTCCGAGGTTGCTTTTCCGGTTGTTTTTACCGGTGGAGTTAACCCATTGTTCTGGGAACCAGTGGTGGCAATCGGAGCTTTCAATTTGCCTAGTTACGATTTAGATTTGACCCCATTTTTGGGATGGTTATTAGATGGGAAAGAACATGAATTTCGAATTTCTGTTGATGATGCGATATCGTTTTGGCTTGTGAATGCAAATTTACACATTTGGTTGGACCATGAAACTTCAAAACTTGAAGCACAATCTGTCGTTTACAACAATCCAGCTCTTGTAATCCGACGGGACGAGTCTTTCAGTTCACTTGATGGAACTTTTAAGATCAAAGCTAAGAGGAAAAGTGAATTTGCCGGTTGGGTTAAGTCAAAAGCTGGGAATTTCACCACCATTGTTTCACAAGAGTTCATATTAACAAATTCAGTAAGGTTTTACTTCAATGGAACTTACAAGATTGTTCAGCAAAATGTTAAGGCAAAGAGAGACTCAAGAATTAGAGCAGATTCAGGTAATTTGGTTGGCCGTACTGTTGTTCAAAGGCGGTATCCCCTTACTGTGATTACATCCACTGTTCCATTGCCGCGAATTATTGATTCCTTGGATTTGAAGAAAGAGGAGGAAATGTATATGCAGGTCACGAATGTTTCTCATGCTTTGAATGAGAAACGGATCAATGGGAACTATTCGAGTATTCTTTACAACAAGCAGAAGTCGGAAGGTTGGATGAAGGTTAAGGATCATGATGTTCTATCCGGCGAAGCAAGCACTTGGCAGAGATACAAATTCCGGGATCAGTTCGGTTGCTATTCCCGGACAGTTTTAGCGTACAATGGCGAGCTTACCAGTGACAATACAACCTTTATCTGTGCAGGTGCAGCTTCTACGTAGTTTCAGTTGTTTTCCCTTTTGTTCATCTGTACTCAATTGTACTGCACATGCCAAATAACACTTGCTAGTGTATGAAAGTTGTGTAAGCTTTAGCTTAATAGCTTCAGTGTTACTCTAGGGTGCGTTTGGCTTTTTGTATACTCTTTTGCATTCCATAACAGAAGATTGTGTCCAGTTTCAATAGATGGTTAGGGTTTCTGATGCAAATGAATCAAATTATCAATGGAATGGATAAATTCCCAAAAATGTAACTTCACTAATAATTCACATGAATTGTCAGGGTCTATAATTTTTCGGGCTTTTCAATCAGGAAAAGAAGAAATTTGGGGAAGAAGCAAAAGCATAAACCATAGCTTTTCTTTTTGAGCTGTCGAACAAACTGTCCAAAACGGAGAAGGCTCTTCCTGAAGTCTGGAACTGTTCTTTTATTTGAATTGAATTATACGCTTTTTGATGCTATAAAGTATGAAAAATATCGTCTTTTTCTATAGTATTATTTACACAAAATACGAATATAAGGGAAAAAAATGAAAAAAAAAAGCCCTGAAAGCAAATGGGGGCTAAAGAAATGTAAATTTGAACGTTGCAACTCAAACTCGTAATTTGCTACTAAAAACAGAGTAATAAGTTGAGAGTGGAAGGAACCTTGGTAAACTATTCATGCTTTTTGTCATCTAAATCATCACCTGGACGCCAGAAACCTTTCTTGGCAACAAGAAATTGGCCTTGATAAAGGCTTGTTGACCAGTGAAGTGAACGCAGCACCGGATTGAGCTTCTTAATGGTTTCCATGGTGTCCTGGAGCAGGAGATATCCGCCGGGTCTCAGTATGCGATCCATTTCCACAACTACATCGATAATGTCACATCTGAAAGAGATGCAAAATCTCAGATCACCACTCAATCATTGATCCTAATAACTTCAAATTTGTGATTAAAGCATACAAATTTTAGACCATTACTTCAAGCTATCACAACAGCTTACCTCTCTTGATGGTTTTTGAAGAGAAAACTGGAATGCAGTAGATCATACGTTCGAGGGTAAGTATTAACAGACTCACACCAGTCATGATAGACTCCAATCAACCCCCTGTCAAATATAATGGGTAAAGTATCTTGTGCATTAATAGGTACAACATTCATCACCCAGAGAGGTAGCTCAATAAGTGCTGCAGCAAATCTGAGAACCATAAATTCCATCATAATTGTGAGAATCTTATATAATTTTAGTTTAGCCCCATAGATCACAAGATAATGAATAAAACTAGAAGCAGAGAAACTATGTTTCTTACCCTCCATAACCAGCATTCATATCCATAACATTTCTTATGCTAGCCCAGCTTATACCCAGACCATCAAGATACACATCCGATACAAGTGCCGCCCAATGTTTGGTGTCCTCATTAAATATATCTTCAGCATCTGGTTCAGATGGAAGGCTTGGAGGCTTACTGGTAAGCCTCTGCGGCCATGGTGTGGGCCACCTGAGAAAATTACCCATGCTATCACTGGGAAGTCTGGATAGACAATAACTAAGAGGCTCATACCTGTCATAGTCAATTGGCAATCATCAGAAGCAATTTCAACATAAATAAAGGCTAAATACCGGATATGCCAACACTATAGTAGGACAGAACCATCTAGTTTCTGTTGCCACTGCATATAAAAATAGTGCATATCTGCACATATCCAAGCATGCCTGAGTATTTTGCAATGTAAGATGTAGATATTAAGTACAAAAACATTACCATGTGACATTCTGCTTATTTTCATGTTCACACAAGGGAGGAACTCTTTCTTTTCGTTGTTCATAACAGGAATAGGAGACAGGCTTTTGATATATTACAAGTCCGATTCCAGATGAATCAACTGTTTTAGCCACAATCTTCCAGCACATGGATGTCGTTAAAGCCAACATAGCTGAGATAATATAGAAATCAGATCATTTAGAACATGCATATTCTTGGAACTTAAATAAAGAAGGAAATAGATTTTTAAGCTAAAGAGAGAGAGTTGTATCCTCACAATTCCAAACTTTACGGTCTTTCTCATCATCTCGATAAACTGGTGTAGCAGACCATATAAAGTATCCTCCTGGCCTAAGAATCCTGTTCAGCTCCAACAATGGTTTCCCACCTGCATTTTCATTCAAATGCATCATAAAAGTCAAAAAAAGTGTATGATGTGCCAAAAAACAAGGAAATTGGAAACAATGACAATAAAAATAACATCATGGTCAAACATATGCTGAAAGGGGCTTAAGAAAGAGACTGTACCATCCCCATCCCAATGGACTCTGCATCGTGCACAATGTATCAAATCATATGCATTATCTGGAAATGTCAGCTTTTGTGTTCCAATCACAGAAAGTGTAGCAGGAATTCCACGCTCCAGAGCAAATTGTATCTGAGCTTCATGTTCATCCTTTGGGGCAAATGACATGGTAATCACATTTTGGTCCAGCAAATAGCCACCAAAGCTAGCAACACCGCAGCCAACATCTAAAATAACCCTAATGTTCTTCCCCCATTTGATAGCTGGTAAAGTCTGGAGGAAAAAGAAGGAAAGAACCTCAACAGGGACTAAAAGTATTTTGGGGGTTTACTCTTTATCCAAGTGCAGACTAAATGTGATGAATAAATCAGTGATCAAGTGTCAATTTGCAATCAGATTGAATCATACCTTTTGGATGTAATCAATATAGCTATTAACGCCATTCTTAAATTGAGTACCACCTCCAGGAAAAACGAAATAATCACCAGATTTACGCACCCAATTCTGTTCTTTCTTATATTCTACAAGCTTAGGATGAGGAACATTGTCATACCAAACCTGGAGACAAGCAAGAATAAGTCATATCATGGACAAATTTAGCAAGTAAACCAGCTTTAGAAATGTTTACAGTTTTCTTCAAAAAGAAATGTTTACAGTTTAGACATTCACATGACAAAGGTATTTCATACTAACTTTAGCATACAGCATTCCCCAAAATCAGTTCCTGAAAATCAGACTTGAATTCCTTGAGTTTCACTCCTCACATAGATACAACAATAGCAAACTGGTAATTCAACACGACTAAATTCACTTAATTCAACACTAGAATCAAAGAAATGAAACTTTTTAAGATCAGTATCATGAATATCCAATTTCAGAAGAGATTTAGCTCTTCAAAACTTATACTAATGAATCAATTTACTCGAAAGCTAGACTTATTGATGATGAGCATCAGTATTAGCTTTAAATTCTATATCTTTTCAAATTGCTTAACAAATTTTATCACAAAATTTTCATTTTTTATTACTAAATGTCACTATCGCGCTGACATCACATCATAGAACTAAAAATTCTAATTTAACATTCTTTCACAATTTTTCAGCGACTAATCCAGATAGAATCAAACTTCCAAAGCAACAGGAAAACCTAACATATAAACAGTTAAACAAAAAAAATAAAACAAATATCTTACCAAAAATAAAAAGTAGTAGTAGTATCAAACAAGCTCAAGCTCACCATATCCCTGCTCTTAGGCCATTGAACGGGAACCTTATAACCACTCGGCAAAGGCACCAAACATCTCGGACTCGGACTCGGACAATGCCTCTCCCTATGCTCCATATGCGTCCTGGATTTCAATTCCTTTATCGCTTTCCAGTTATCCAAACAGGGAATATAATCCACCGACGCCGCACCTAGTTTACAGTTCCTCCATTGCACGTCCAAGCTCACATTCAAGTCCACAACGTCAGGCACGGCGTCGTCGTTCCCGGACTGCAGCTCCGGCGGGGATCGAGCGGTGTCGGTTTGAGATTGTGATCGTAAAGGGGAAGGAGATTGATCATGAGATGTGGAGACATGGAGATCGGAGGAGATAGGAAGGGAAGGGAAAGGAGAGAAGGAGTTTGATAAAAGGAGGATTGCGAAGGAAATGAGAAGGATTGATAGAGCGAAGAGGAAAGGATATTTGCGTTCTTTGAAGAGGCTGGGAACGGAAATCGCCATTTTCTTTCTTTCTTATCTCTTTTGCTGTTTGGATTTAAGGAAAACGAGCTGAAGAAGAAGAAAGAGAACTAGAGAAGTGGACGCGGTTAAACTTAAAACAGAGGAAGGATTGCGAGTGTCGCTTTCATTGAAAAATGAAAAAATTATATATTTTATTATAACGGCAAGTTGTTTTTTATTGGTTCCCGCAATTTTTGACTGCAATTTGCTGATGGTTTTTTGGTTAACGGAATTGGTCCAATTGCCACTCTACCAGTCACCGACTGAGCAAAATTACAGAAAGGTTAGAGAAAATGAAAATTATACGTTACTTGGGCCTTATGGATCACCTTTAGGCCTTAACTGCACGGACTGGGCTTATGGTTGTCTATCTGTTATTTTCACAACATTTCATGATAGGCTTGGAAAATTTTTGGCCCAAAAACTCAACTACTCAAGTAGGCAAGAGAGACCAAAAAAAAAAAAGACTTAGTGATTGGTTAAGTGGCTCATCACTTGTTTCTTTAAGTAAGATATCAAGTTTAGTTTTGTGAATGGAAAAAATCATTATTAAGAGAGTTTTATCTCCATAATGGTTCGATCTGATTCGAACAAAGTTAATTTGTAAATATACCGAATAATTTGACATTTATTTCTCTCAAACAAGATGCCGAATTCAGATTTGATGAATCTAGAGTCAAGTCATTTGTGTTGGCTTTCCTAAGTACTAATCATAGAATTGTATTCTTTTATGACATTTTTTTTTCATGTAACAAATTCTTAATCAAATCTTCTTATGTTAATAAGTTTTTTTTTCTCTAATTCTTTGTAACTGTAGCAAGGAAAACATGTTTCAAGGTGATTCCACTGGAAAAATGATCTTTAACTTTAAATGCTTAACTAAAGGAAGAAATGAATATATTGGAGGTAATAATTAGCAACAAAAATGAAAATGGTGGTATTTTACAGTAGGCTTAGATTTGTGAATTGTGATAAGGTTAGGAACAAAATGAAAAATTAAGTTGTTTTAAGACTTCCTAAAAGATGTAAGCAACCTACTAAATTAGCAACCTACTACTTCACTACACAAAAGCAAGACATTTTTTGGTACAAAAAGAAGGATGTAAGCAATGACATACCAACAAGTGTTACATAAAAAAGAAAATCCATGAAAGAAAAAGTGAAAGCATGCATGATTAAAACAATATGCATTTTGTATTTTGTAAAGCTAAGAAAAAAAACAAATATTATAAAACCCAAAAAAGAAAGCTACTCTCTTTGTCTCTTTAGAATAGATCATGGCATATAAAATATAGGAAGTATGTAATAATCTACTAATAAAAAAAAGATTATAAACTTGAAAAAAGAAAGAAAACCCACATTGTTTTTTTGACATTATTTACAACTTTTAGAAGACCAGATTAAGAATAAGATTATAAGAAGTAAAATCCATTAAGCCATAGTTGTTAAATTAATTGAAGAGCTCTGTCTGCAGTCTCCTCTCCAATGACCAATATGAAAACAAAACTCTGCTTTTGGCTTTTAGTAAGCAAAATTCAAAGCAATTGACAAATCATCAAAAAAGCAACAAGCACTTGAAAAACTCTCCTCTCACTCCATTTTCTCTTCTGATTTATTATTCTTCAAAGTCATTACAAAATTTCCCACTTTGCCAATTTCCAAGTTAACAAGCATATATGGCTGGAGGATTAGGCTCTCCGGGGCTAACCAGCCTGATCATTTCATCAGCAAGAAGGGCCACAACACATCGAAAAAACTGTGAGCAACTGGCCGAGCATGTGAAGCTAATAGGCAACCTGTTGCAGAAGCTGAAATCGACGGACCTGGTGACTTTGCCCGCCATAAAAGAACCGTTGGATGGCCTTGATGAGGCCTTGAAGAAAGCTTTGAACTTAATTGAGAGTTGCAGAGACAAGAGTTGTCTTTACATGCTTGCTTTGGGATGGAACATAGTTTATCAGTTTCGCCAAGTTCAAACTGAAATTGATCGTTACCTTAACATCGTCCCCTTGATTTCACTTGTTCATGAATTTCGAATGCAAGTAAGTAAACTACTACTTTTACTGCTTTCATATTTTTACCAGAATCGAGGATTTGAATGTTGAAAAAGATTGCCATTCTTCTATTCAATGATCTTTTCTTATTTTTCTAGAAAAGCATGTGCTGGAACAGTTTTGTTGTTGAAAAAGTACTCGAAATCAATCATGCTTTAAAGTTATAAACAAGGAAATCTAAATCTTGCATATGTCGGGTCCCAATAATCGGAATTTGGGCCCTAAATTCTGTCAAAATTGTTGACTTGATCAATTGTTTTGTCGGTGCAATTTTGACTGTTGTAATAATTTCAAGTGATACAAAATTATAGTTTGATTCCAAGAAAAGTCGAATTCAGCTCAGTCGACCTGAGCTCGAGTATTGAATCGAATTGAATTCGAGTTCAAAGATGCTTGATTCGATACTCGTTGAACTATTTGGTACATATTATCTGTATTATATTTTATATTTAATTAGAAAATTAGAAAATTATCTATATATACTTATCGAGTTCGAGCTCGAAAAAGAAATTTTTCAAGTTTTTTTTTTCAACTAAGTATCCAAGCTCGCGAGTTCGATAATCAAAACTCGATCGAGCTCGAGTTGAGTGTCGAGCTCCGAACAAATGTTGAGCTCGAGTTCGAGTAATTGATTACTCGACTCGATTACACATAATTTCAACTATTGTGTCTAGTGATTAAGAGCTTGCGCCTCGAGATCTAGGAATTCCAATCTTGGGACGGATGGGGTGGGGTTTAGGGACAAAAGGAGGCAACCTCTATTTGTGTATTGCACGTATCATCTAATTTCATGTCCCAAAAGAATCAACTATTCAATGCAAGTTTCATGGATGAATAGGACAACCGATGGAAGCTTTTGTCTGAAAATGATTAATGTTACAGAACTTGGAGGAAGGCTTGGAAGCAATTAAACAGGATCAAAGAGAATATAGCCTGGATGAAGAAGATGTAGAAGCCCAGAGTGTTATATTAAAACCTGACAGAACAAAAAAAGATGCCAACATATTGGAGAAATCCCTGTCTAGAAGATACCCAGAATTGGGATTCCAGGAAGCTTTGCAAGAAGAAAAAGAAAAACTACAAGTTGAGTTGCATCGATCCCGAACCATTAATGATTCCAAGCAATGTCGTGTGATTGAACATCTCATTGATGTCACTGAAAATGTTGTTAATGTTGTCCCTGATCACAAGAAAGTTCACAAGCTCATTGCCAATGAACCAACTTATGTTATAGCAGGGTAAATTACTTTATGACTAGCTTTTTTTAGGCAGACAGCAATTTTCTTCATCAACATTGAAATTACTTAAGACTTTGGTTTCAGGTACGTGACGAATGCAAAATCTAGTTGTGAACAACTTGATATGAAGCCTGAAGGGCAATGTGAATCTCAATGGCAGGTTGATCTTTTTGATTGTTGCAGTGAACCTTGTTTGAGTGAGTTGCAAGCAACCAGTCTTCCTAATTTAGGGTTATCGGCTAATTGTTCGGACAAAATATTTCAATTTAAGCCGTAGAATTTTTTGGTTGATTGGGAGCAAAAGGTTTCAAAACAATTTGTGACAATCTGTTATATAGGAGCACAACCTTTTGCCCCAATTCTTGGTAATTCCACAAAAAGGTTGTGTCCTACTTGACTGATTACCTAAAATTAAATTGATTTCAGAATTTTTTGCCCCAAATCAATCAAAATTAAATCTGAATTGAAACCTTTTTACCCTTAATTGAGCAATTAAGCTGGTTATTTGATATGAATTTATGTTTTTCCATATAAACACCTGAATATATTTGGATTCTCTTTTAAAAGGTTTGAAGACATGCATATTTCCATGTGGAGTGTTTTCGAGAATAACTAATGTTGTCTCCAAAGGAAAAACATGTAAGATTTCTAGGTTAACTTGTTACATAAATACTAGCAAATATGCAGATTCCAAGTTCCAACTCAAATCTGTTTTATATACACAGCTAGAGAGCAAGCAATTAGTGACTTAATGGCATATTCCCTTTTCTGTGGTTGTTGTTGTTACTCTTGCTGCGTGAGGAAGAAATTGAGACAACTTTTCAACATCGAGGTACTTTAATTTTGAGTTTTTAGGCTTTAATAAAATCAAATTCACAAGAAAATTTGGTCTGAATCATGTGAATTTTGTTTTGCAGGGAGGAATATGCGATGACTATATAACCCATCTTATTTGCTTCTGTTGTGCATTGGTTCAAGAGTGGCGTGAGCTTGAAGCAAGAGGTTTCCAGGGTAATCGAATTCATTTCATTTCACTTAAATTGGTGCTAATGAAGAACTTTCTGCTAAGCTTTTCTGTCTAAGTACTGAAAATTTATGCACATTCAACTTTGTTGGTACAGGATGTGAAGGGAGAAAGATGATTCCTCCGCCATACCAGTACATGAAGCCTTGAAATACCTTGAAATTTCTAACATAAATTGATGGATGATTGTGACATGTTACAGAACATAGATAATTATTCACCTATGTATCTAAATTAGCAATAGTATCATATTAAGAAAAGTAAGGAATTCACTAAGTTATCACTAAGTTGGTTGATTCTATGTATTCTTATCACGACTTATTCAAGAGGATATGATTGGTGTAGTTAGGCCTAGGGTCATTAGTTAAAACGGAATTAGACCGCTTTTATGTAAAAACAAGTAGGAATTGATTTTTCCCTTTAGCAAAATACTTTATATTGATTAACAACATGCTCGAGTCTAAATAGGTATATGATATGATATATTATCCTTCAGGATCCGTTTGTTTAATCTGCTAAATTACATAACCGGTGTATTTAATCTGCTAAATTACATAACCGGTGTATTATATGATATGCCTTATATTATATCATTCCTAATTGTTACATTTTTTTCCCAAAAAGAAGAACTAGTAAAGAAAACCACAATGTTCAGAATCTGCCATGAGAAGCCTACACGTGCATTTCCACGTGCCAAAATTAGATAATATACTCTCCTACTAGCTAGTACTAATACTCCTTTCTTGGGAAGAGGAATTCCGAATTTCGATTGTGGGCCACAATTGGGCTTATTTTGGGCCTTTAAAGAAAACATCATGGGAATTTGGATCTTAAGGGCCCACAAGATCATGAGGAGAGCGATAGACAAAAAAATTGAGCCAATATTTATATTTGGGTCCTGGGAAGAGAAAGTTGATTTGTTTACCCACAAGATTTGAGTTAACTACTAATGGTTTGAAAGAGACCTTTATAAATGTCTCAGGACATGAGTCTTAGGAATAGTCTTAAGAATAGAGAAAATAGATGTTTACCATTCAGTTATTTCTTTTCTGTTTTTCCTTTTACACATGATGGCAGCATGATTGTAGTAGTGCTCCTCAATTTCAGGTTGTGATCTTACAATGTTACCACGTTGTGGCTTGGCAATGTAACAAGAAATATTTTCTCTTCTTCCTTGATTTCTATTCTCGGTATGTAAAATTATAAATAGAACCCAAAAAGAAAAAATAGTTGATGGTGCATTTTTGGAGTATATGCTTTAAACCCAGACCATTGATGATCCTTGTGGGTCATAAAACTTTGTTGGTTAGTAGCAAAAAAGGCTTGGGGAGTAGCTAGTTAGATGTCAATTTTCTATTGGGAAAGAGTTTTCTTGAATTGATGTTTCTGGGGCATTCTCTGCTGACAATGAACTAAAAACAGATGCATTTCACACTAATGACTTGGACTAGTAAATCAACTTTGACCCTAGCTTTAATTTGCCACTCAAAAACAATAGCAAGCTTGAAAATGATACCCCAAGCAGAAGAAAATGGCCATAGATATTGCTATGGAGCAACAAGAAAGAAGAAAATTAATTGAAGAAGGATCAAGATGGGAAAATCCATGGATTCTAGTAACTACTTTGATTAAGAGGACTTTAAAATAATCCCATTATGAGCACTTATCATGAAACATAAGAGTTTATGCACTAATTATACAGCTTAGAACCAAAATCTCTCAACAAAGGAACTACTGACACAAGATCTTATAAAACACTTTCCTGAGACGGATTCGATCATCCGGGACTATCTCATTCAGATACTCAAGCAACAGCTTCCTCCTCATGGAGAAGCATCTGATCAAAGTGCCAAACACCTGATATCACAAGAAAAACGCGAGGCGTTAAGTATAGAAGAGCAAGATAATTAATCATGATGTAGCATACAGTTAACATGACACTTTTCACTAGAATAGATTAGATTCATACCATGTCCTTTGCCAACTCTTCTCAACTGAGCCACATATTCTGATATTTTCTTGATGGCCTCCACCTATATAGAAAATGCAAGCCGGAGTCAAAATCAAGCGAAATAATATCTGTTGTGATGTGGCACATATTTGTGAGAAGCAAATTCCACACAAACAAATTGTATTTGTTTTACCTGTTCACCTAAGAATTCGCTTTCAACGAAATCTGCCAATTGGACATCACCGTTCCGATCAGCCACCTGTTAGGCAAAGCCTTGACCATTAGTTCAGAAATGAAAACCCTAATCTGAAATACATGGCTGCTAAACATGGCTTTCTCCCATGATATCATAAGCCATATCAATGACACTTTGAACTATCAACAATGTTAAATAAGACAAGTCATGAATACAAATTAGAGAAAAGAATCGAAAAAAACCGGGAGGAAAGTCTTACGTTGTGCAAGTTCAACAGCTTCTCATTGGTTAGTTTCTCCAATGACAAAGCAAGCTCCATTGCTGAACAAAGGAATTAGATGCAATCAGATTCAATCACTCATATAAAACTATAATCTAAAGCACATTTTAGCTGCTTTCAACTTATTTGACATCATCATATGCTTCCAAATGCCAAATGCTCAATGAAGAACAAGTGAATGTTCAAGAAATATTCAAAGCACAACAAGACAGTCAAATAAGAAATGGAACATATGTTAAACTTATTAGCACCAATAATTTCAACTCACCATATAATGCATCTCCTTTCTCGGCATGATCGAATTCGGTTAGGGGCATCAATATAGACTGCAGCTTCACTTTTCCACCTCTTTTGTTCTGCAAACAATAAACAATATACAAATTAGGAAACATTCCTAGAGACAAAAGCATAGTAACACATAATAATAAGCAATTGACAGCATAGATTAAGTTAGAAACCTGGTATTCCATCAATTTCTCAGCATGCTCTCTTTCTTCCAAACTAGATTCCTTGAAGAACCTATTCATACACAGAAATTAGCTCAAGAACAAAAACAAAAACTACCAAAAGCTCAAGCAAAATCAAGAATTTGGGCAAGAATTACTTTGCAAGACCCTTGAGCGCAACGTTGTCCCTGTCAAAGTAGGCAAACATGGCATGGTAGACATAGGAGACATTGTATTCCACACTGTAATTGATGCATATACAATCAGTCATCACAAATATGACCAGATTCATTGCTATTAAACAGAAATAAAGCAAAAAAAAAAAAAAAAACTCAATTTTTATATCATATACTTAACCGGGTCAACGGAATAAAAGAATCAAGAATCTCCATAAAAGCTGACACAACCCTTTTTGTTAAATTAAGTGTTGAACTTAAATCTTTAAAAGAGAAAATTACTTGATTTGTTCATTGATGGCAGCTTCAGATTCATCAGTAAACTTCTGACGAGCCAAGGAAACTTGAGGAACAGTGGGAACAAGATCAAGCTCCTTCTTGACTTCCTCAAAGGGTTCAAAGACCACACCAGTTAGTGGCTTGTTGTTGGCGGCGCCTCTGGTTGCAGCAACAACAAGAGACCCATTTCCAGTTCCATTTTTTGGAGATGAAACCCGAAGGATTGAAGAAGAAGAAGCAGGGGTTTGAGATGCAGGAACAGAGGAAAACAGGGGACTCTGGTTTTCCACGTGAGAATTTAACAGAGAAAAAGCTGGAGATGCTTTCAGCAACATGATGACTCAAAAAATCAAAAGCAAAAGAAAAAAAAATTTCCTTTCCACAAAATTGAGAGACTTTTTTTGCTAAAGAGTGAAAGATTTTTGCTTTTTGAGTGGTGAAAACTGAAGAGAAAGAGAAAGATAAAGATGGGGAAGAAGCAGAGGAGGGGAATTATTAAAAAGGAGGTTAGGGATGGGGGAGGGCCATTGGATGGAAGACACGTGGACGGTGAAGATGGGGAGGTGGAGATTGGGAGCGTGGCGGGCTCGTGGTTAAAGTTCAGTTGGAGATAGTATCTTGTCTGTACCAGAAAGATAATTATCAAATTTTAAAAGTAGTTCTTGTCTTTGCAGTTTGTGTTTGTGGCAAAGATAGAAAAAGGACAAAGGAAATGGGATATTTTTGTACTCTGTTTTCGATTTTGTGGTTTTTCTTTTAGTTTTAGATTCTCATTTCTCATCTTTGAGTTTGGAAAATCTTGTGTTTTGTACAGTTTACTTAGAGATCCTTCCTTTCCCTTTCTTTTCTGATTTTTCTCTTTATTTTGATTGTAAAAATTATTTTCTAATTTAAATATAAATAAATTGGGAATGTTTATTTTATTTTACATTTCCGTTTTTTTTTTTTAATGAGAGAAAAGTTAGCTAAAGCCCTTTATATATTGGTAGGCCTTGGAGGTTTGAATGAATGATGGGTCAGTAACTGGAAATTTCCTAGAGTTCTAGAATTCCATTTTAGCCTTTTGGTGTTTTTAATATAAAAAGGTCCCTATTATTAGAGATTTCTTGATATGGGGAGGGGGACAATGGGTCAAACAGTAGAATCTAGAGTGAAATATTTGACTTTAGTGAGTAAATGAGGCAAATTTGTTAATTCTTCAACAATTAATAATGGAGTGAATGGAATAATGGAAAGATTTGGATAATGAATGCTCTTACCATCTTTATTCTCATCATGTTTATATTGAGTCAATAACAAAATCTTCACCTCAAATAAGAAACACTGTTAATTAAGGAGAAAAAGGACTTTTTATCTTTAATTTTTATTAATTTCACCCAAATACTTGCTATAGTACTATCATAAACAGCTCATGAGTGACCTAAAAACTTAGATTAGTAGCAACTATGAATAGAGACAAGTCATCACCCGGGTGATGATTGGTTCAACCGCCGGTTGAATTGGGGAATCGGACCGATTTGACTGGTTCAAGGGCATGTTGACTTGATTTAAAATTTAAAATTTTGAGAAAAGATTTGAACCCACAGTGAAAAAGATATAAACTACATAACCACTATACCAAAAAAGTTTCTATGTCATTATTATGCAACATATATATACTAGTATATATTATTTTTAGTAACTATGGAAATTACTTAAAAGCCAAACTGAGGATTAATGTGGTGCCTCCTTTTGCCTTTTTTTGGTCTTTTCGCACTTTTTTAGGTGACTAAAAAGGTCCTCGATGAATTTCCTCCCTTACTTTTTCTGCTGCCTTTTTTTGTAATTTACTATTTTTATATTTATGATTAAGTGTGTTTTAATTACATATTAATTGTGTGTGGATATTAGGATTTACCGGTTCAACTCCTCTGCCGGAATTCCAAAGGATTGGTTCTATAAATGTATCTGCAATAATGGTTGATTCATGGGTAAACTATTGACATTCCAGTTCTGTTTTCCTTTCGTCTTCATTTTTATCTGGGTGGGTTTCTTCTTCCTTAACATTTCTCTGAATTAGTTTCACATGGATTCCGCTCTGTTTCCTAAAATTTCCAAGTGGACGTTGATAAGATCCTTCCATTTAATTTAGCAGCGCCTTAGGATGACATAACCTAAAGTGGGGAGCTTTCACTTCTCACCGCAATATTTTGAGGTAAATCTGGATTTATTTGTTGATTATATTATTTGATACTTAAATTTAACATTTCCTTATTCCTCTTTTATTTTAGGCTGAAATCTCAAATAAATCCCCCAACTTTGCCTTAAATCTCAAATAAGGGTCCGAACTTTAAAAAATGTCAAATAAGGGTCCCAACTTTTTGGGAAGGTTCAAATAGGTTCAGTCTGTTAATACAACCGGAGCGTGAGTCACACTGTAAAAAAAATTGTGTGAATAAATAAGAAATTGACATGTGACTTTTGTAATTATGATTTTAGGAAAATAACTAACATAAAATAAAAAATAAAAATACAAAATAACTTTTAATTCAGGATTAAAAATAAAAAAACACATTAATTACGTTAAAAACCCTTATTAACAATAGGGTTAAACTTAATTAACTCCCTATCAATGTCGATGGTACTCTAGTTATATTTAATGTATATAAAATTTTTTTTTCCTCAATTGCCTTTATCGGACCGGACCGGTGATTGGACCGGTCGGACTGATCAAACCGGTGACCGGACCCCTCTCTGTTCCCTTATCAGTTCGGTTTCAGAAACCTTGAATTGAACTAACAGAAGAAATAACTAACATTAGTAACATAGGAGTATTATATAAGCTTTGGATTCAATCGAGTCAGACGTCAAGTCATAATTATTATTTCTGAGAGATTTTTTGTGCAGACTGAAGAGTAGTCAAGTATATCATTTGACTTAATTTCTTAAATTCGTGAGATGATCATGGCGTTGGACGATTGTCGAGGGGGCAGAGGAAAGCCGCCAAGGCGGTTGAGAAGGAGGCCAGGGAGCCCTCCAAATGCTGTTATTTATGTGGAAAAACGTTCTCCAAGAAAAGCTTCGAGAGCCACAATGATAATCTTCACCAAAATTGGAAGTTCATATGCGACCGATGTGGTTCCGAATTCCAATTTTCAAGCTCATTGGATGAGCACAAGTCCAAAGAGAATCATTAAGGTCAGTCAATCCCTTTGGTTCTTGATTTCTTGCTTGCAATGTTGTTATTATGATGGTTTGTATTTTTCGGGTAACAAAAGATGAAAAAGATATTCAAGATTTTCAGTTCTAGACTTTATCTTCACATTGATTGTATTATTTACCCTGTGTGAAGGTTGGTGAGTCAACTGGTCCCGACTGGAAAGCTGTATTGCAAGAAATTACTCAACTAGTTGATCAGAAACTTACAGCAATCGAAAAAGGATTGAAATGACAGTTTCCTTAGCAAATTGATGACGTTCTTTTTAAGTTTCATCTCTGGGTCTTGATTCTGACATTTTGTTTACGTTCCCAGCTTGAGATTTATGGCGGTTTTCTCTATTTTCTGGCACATGCAGCTTTGTCTGTGGTAAATTTTCTTTTTCCAATTGGTTTTTCTCTCTTTCTCTCTATTACTTATATTTAGTAATTATACCCACTATTAATCTTATGAGTAAGCCCCTCATTGAGCGTCACATGGCATTTGGTTTCTTTGACAAGTGTCAATTGTTAATTTCCTAATGTTTGTTCATTATGTTTATGTTCATTCAATATTTAATTTTTTTGTGTATTATTAGTATGTTAAATTTCAAATGTGGGTCCCGACTGTTGAATTAAAAGCCTTTTTCTTATTTATTTATAATCTATTTAATTTAACAGATTAATTATACACTATAACAATAAATTAATTATAGTTTGGGAAAATTAAAGGTCATTCATTCCATTTCATATGCTATTCAATTAACTATATACAAGCAGGGCGCCCTGCGCTTGTGCTGCAGCCTGCAGTTATCTTCTTATTAGGGCTATGTTTTTTGTAGTTGTTTAAGTCGGTTAGTAAGAAGATATTGTATTGGTTGTAAGTTAATCAGTTAGGAAAAACTCATACATCGAAACAAATAATTCGCATATATAAAACAAAACAAATGACCTCTCTTTCATTCTAAAAGTGCATTACCTAAATTCTACTCCATCTATAGGTAATTCATCAAAATAAAGCTAATATTCTACTCCTCCATCTCTAGATAATTCATCAAAATAAAGTTAATATTAATTGTTACTTGAAATGTATGTTGATTGTCTAAAAAAAATATATTACGCTGCAATCATTTTTTAATTTTGATTGCAATTGTTAAATTAATGAACTCGGGTAGGTGGAAGAATTTGCCTTCTGCATAAGACCTGATTTTTTGTAGTTAAGGAGCATGTAGTCGAATGATAAATAAATAAAAAATTGTAAAATAAAAGAGGAATAAAGAAATGTTAAATTTAAGTATCAAATAATATAATCAACAAATGAATCCAGATTTACCTCAAAATGTTGCGGTGAGAAGTGAAATCTCCCCACTTTAGGTTATGTCATCTTATGACACTGCTAAATTAAATGGAAGGATCTTATCAACGTCCACCTGGAAATTTTAAGAAACAGAACGGAGTTCATGTGAAACCAATTTAGAGAAATGTTAGGGAAGAAGAAACCCACCCAAATAAAAATGAAGACGAAAGGAAAACCGAACTGAAATGTCAATAGTTTACCCATAAATCAACCATTATTGCGGATACATTTATAGCACCAATCCTTTGGAATTCCGGCAAAGTAGTTGAATCAGTAAATCTTAATATCCACACATAATTAATATGTAATTAAAACACACTTAATCATAAATATAAATATAGTAAAATACAAAAAAGGGCAGTAGGAAAAGTAAGAGAGAAAATTCATCGAAGACCTTTTTAGTCACCCAAAAATTGAGAAAAGACCAAAAAAAGTTAAAAGGAGACACCACATTAATCCTCCATTTGGCCTTTAAGTAATTTTCATAATCACTAAAATATATATATATATAGTATATATATAATATATATATTATAGAGATTGACTCAAAGGCTTTATTTTTCTTTATTTCATTTTATTCTATAAACTAAACTTTGTGACTTAAAATGATGAGATGAGTTAGAAAAGGGAAGGCATCCAATCCCAAAGAAAGGGAGTGAATTGGGGACAAAAGCATTTTAAAAGGTGGAAGATAGATGGGTTGTCAAATGCTTATTTGAGGACCATTTTTGTCATCTGTTTGATAGCGATTTTGCATATGGTCTTAGTAAACAATGTATTAAATATTAAATGATCTTATAAAATAAGTGGAGGCCTTTCACTTTCACTTTTCAGCAAAAAAGTGTGATTATTATTGGAATAAAGGTGGATTAATGTGTGAAAAGATCCTTAACAGCTCCACTTAGTTCCAAGATGGCATGATAATTAGTAATCATGATTTGTAGTACATGTATGTTCTTAATAAGTAGGGATTGCACTAAGTATTTGAGTCAATTAGTTAATAATACTTCCTAAATCTTGAAGGTTTAGAAAAAAATTATTTGGTTGTAATAAAGATTTTCTATTTACTATTATTTTATGAAAAAAAAAGAATTAAATTCACTACTTTATCTACTTATTTTTAATGCTTGAAATGTAGAACTTAACATCTTGAAATTTTGAATTAGTAGTTGTATAGTTGAACCAAAAATTTTTGGTTATCCAAAATAAGAAACAAGTAAAGAATTATTATAAGTTGGGCCAATGAAGTTCTTTTTCGTTTTACATTATGCTAGTGGTAAATATAAATATATAATCTTAATCTACCTTGTAAGATGAAGGCTGTGACCCATATTTTTAGCCATTTTAAAGTTGGGCCAAAATGGCCCATTTAGTTCTTCCTTATAATCTAATTTGTAGCCTGCGCCACTGCAGGCTAAATGATCTTTATAGGCCCAATTTGTAGTAAAAACTTGGAGATGGGTCTATTTTGTAGTTGGGCATTGGGCTTATGCTTACAAAGCATAGCCTAGTTAATCACCACAATAAACTATAGAAAAGATTAGCATAACTTATCCAGCCCACTCCAAAGACTATTGCTAGGCCTTATCCTAACAGTTCATGCCTAGCTCATTCATTTGATTTTTGGTTACTTGTTAATGACTAATGATCATTACGCGATCGGGGCATTTAGCTTTGTGACAGAGTGTTGGACTCTTAGTTTTAGTAACTAGAGTTCGGCCTCTAACAACCTCAAGTACCAATAAAGGGTTAATGATCATTACTATAATTAGACCTTATGTTAAAATTTATTTGCTATGTAGAATGTAAATGAAATAAGATATACCAAAGCAAGTAGCCATAATACGTAAACACACAAGAGTATATTGTTAAGTATAAAAGGCTCTAACAACCCAATAAGACCCATGCAGGGGTTCAAAAAGGCAAAAAGTTGATAATTTTATTACGAGAGGCACTGTAAGGTGCAAGTTACAGAGTGCAAGTTACAGAACAAAACAAAGCAGAAGAGTAGAGCCAACCATGTCAGCTCTCCCAATTTCAAAGAAAATATCATCAAAAAACACCACCAAGGAGCCAAGGAAAGACACACTTCTCCTTAAAATCCATTAGCACGTTTACACATCTGAAATTATAAATCCTCAAAAAACCAGCACAAGTGATAAACCATTGTTCAAGCACCACAATTTCTAAAGAGAAAAAAATCAACATTCCATTGAAATAAACCCACCAGCCAAACCAATTGCAACTGAAACTTTATAATTTAAATTCTCCTTATCCTACAAAGAACACAAAATTTTGCTATCAAACTTAATAACATTACTGAATTTAGATACTTTATAATTACTCTCTCTTATACTTTTTATACTCTCCACTCTCTCTATCTCTTCATACTTTCTAAATCTATATTGACTTAAATATTGAAGAGGGTTTTCTCAAATTACTCGAGGGATCTCTGATCTCATGATTCTTTATATATATTTACCGACCCTTGAAACTATATATTTCCTTCATCATATATATCATTATAAAATGTTTAAGATGAAATTTCAAATTCTGCCCATTAATTTTATGTCACATTGAGCTACAAGTTTATTGTTAATTGCTATAGTGATTAAGCAAAAGGAATATAGGAAAAGGAAATGAAAAAGAGAAAAAATGAAGCAGAGGGCAAGGTAGGGAAGAGATGAAGATGGCACAATACCCCAACCCCAAACAGTGAGATTACCAATGTTTAAGAAGGGGAAAAAACTAAAAGAATCAAAACTTTAATTACGACCGAATCATGACAGAAAAAGAAAACCATGCATCTCGAAAATGAACCTAATTCATTGCTACGAAGCTCATTTAATGCACATGCATTGGAGGTCTAATGTTTTTTCCTTCTAACATGGTGAAGATGTCTGTTTTTTCTGCCTAAATTAATTCACAGAATCCGAACACACAAACAAGGTTCTTACCCTTGTTAATTTACATGGTCTCACCTCCCTATAGAGCTTAGGTTCTTGAAAAAAAAAAAAAAAATAGTGTTAAGTTTATCATTAATTATATTGAAGACGATTGTATATGGGGCACTCATTCAACAATTTCTTTCTATAGACAGCCACAATAAGTAAGAATAATTACTATTCACAAGTGAGATTTTTTTTCCTCCTTTAAATTTGGGGAATGCGGGTCGGATATGCTTTTCAAGTATAGTATACTTTATGCAATTATTATTTAGTCAAATGCTTGCATATAAGCAATAATAATAATCATATTTGATAGTATACATACCGAAAACTCTATTTTAGTAATTAGATATCGAATTGCTTAATTCAAGTATATATATATATATATATATATACGTCCACTAGTAAAAAAAACATTTTAAAATCAAATAAGTAGTGTAAAGAACTTAAACTTAATATTTGGAAATTTGAGCTTCATATAGTATTACTATATTATGTATGATCATAGTCTCATTAATCATACAAATTATAAGCTCAAATATTATAGGTGGATATTGCAATTTGCAACTAGATGAGAAAAGTGGTAATTATGCAGATTCTTGTTTTTCAAATTTAGTTGGGAAAAATATAAAAGGTAGAATGATCAACCTTGCATTGTCGGTAGGGAACATAAGCAAGTCATTTCAAAGAAAGGAAAAAGATCTTGATTTAGAAAATATATGTAGGAAGAAAGGGGTGCCCGAATTGGCAAAAATTTCACAGCCTACCTAATAAAACAATATTCATCTCATGATCTCTGCATCATAATAATTATTTTTTTAAAAGCAAAAGATTTCTTCACAATTTCATATTATTATTAAGATCAGAGACGACCAACACACAATGAAAAGAGAGCTGTGTTTTAATTTTGAAAGACAGAAAAGGAAGCTTGGAATCATGTGATGGGCCATTTAATGCAAAACGAGTGAGAATACTGATAAGACTTAGGGTTCCTACAAAACTACAAATTTCAATATTAATCTTCCCCTCGAAATAGGGTTTCACTTTTAAAAAATCCCTCCCTAGCTACGTACATCTAAAAATTTTTCATGTCAGGATCTCATTAAATTTCTTTGTTGGGTTTGTGATTATCTTCGCTTTTAAAATTTCTGATCATCAGATTAGCTCACAGAAAAGAGTATCTTGTAGTTTCTTATTCTCAACTCATTGTTCATGAAATAATGCATATCATAAACCGAAAGCAACATGAACACATGTGATCCTAAAGAAAAAAAAAATGTGGTGTGACAATGAGTTATAAAGACTACTATTTATGTTAAATTAAAAGTAATGAATAAATAAATGTTATATGACAAATTGAATTAGGCAACTATCAAGATAATAAGTACTCTTAGCTTCAATGTATATGAATAGAATTATTTCGTTTGTTTATCATGATTTTCGAGTTTCGTGATAAAAATCCCATTTACGTGGATAAATTTTTACCTCAACATAATTCATAATATCATATTTGTAAATTAATTAAGGAGTATACCTACTTTCTTGAATAGCTGACTAATTATATTTGAATGTTATAAGAAGCGTAAACGCAATTCTAATACACAGAAAACATACCCAACCATGCACGTTTACGTGGATAAGTTTTTACCTCAAAATGATTTGTATTATCATATATATATAAATATTAAGAGGTACATACCTAGTTGTTTGAGTAGCTGACTAATTTGAATGTTATAAGAACGTAAACGCAATTCAAACATACACAGACACAGACTCAACCCTAATTTTCTCCGGAATTAGAGAAAACAATGGGCTGTAATCAATAGTGATCAATACTCATTTTCCTTGTTTGGTTTACTGATGATAATGACCATTACAATTAATGATAGAATTAATCATTTGCACTTTTGCACAAAAATTTGTCACAGGTTCAATGATGATCATGACTTGGTCAATAGACTAGCTAAAAACCATACCACGAGTCCTATGACCTAACCAAAATTGTATCTCTCTTTAAATTATGTATCGATCACAAATATATCAAAATCAAAATGGACGACGATTGATCGACAGTGATAACGATTGAAGATGACTATGCTCACGGGATTGGGTCTCCCATGATCATCAATTGAAAAAGAAGCTAAAACATCCAAACAATATATACTATACATATACATATATACAAGAGATAGTTAATAATTTTTGTTTTTTTTAATAAAAAAAATAATATCGATAAACAATTTGGGTTTTAGAAAAGATTTAAAATGTTTAGTGCGATTTGATCACTCTAATAAGTCATCATCCATGAACTTTTTCATCAAAATGCTTGCACGTGTCTCTTACATGTAAGATCATTACGTAGCTTTGGGAGAGAATTATTAATATTAATAAACTACAACTTAACTTAGTGGAAATTAATTAACAGTACCATGTAAAAATCAACATGATCAACTTGCTAGTTCACAAAAATTTAATCCAATAAAATCACTCTAAATTTGATTAATTAATAGTACAATTTACTAATCAAATAGAATTATTATCATGACATTCAATAATGTTGTACTATATATACACTATAAATGATGAAACTAACTATATATGCAAATGGGAGAAATTAATTATTAGTACTCTCTTAATCAATTTGATAATCACAATTTGTGAAGTGATGTATTGTGTATATTATTATGTAATTAAAATATAGACACTTGCTTCCCAATTGTTTGACCAATTGGTTGAAACTAATTAATGATTTGGGGGGTCAAACCATATGCCTATCTATCTATAGAGAGAGAGGGAGCTTTGTTTTTGGCTTGTGTTCACGTGAATGTTTGTGTTTATGTGTAACTTTTGTGGCTAACAAACATTCACGTTGAGCCTCGCCTCGCCTCCTTAATTTCATGGGGTCTCTCGTTAATTAGCTAGGGTTTTTACTTTTCCATTGTTTTTGCAACTTGGCTTTTGCCCCTACACTTAACCCTTGCCCTCCTCTTATTCCAAGCCCTAGGCCCTAACCCTAATGCCATGCACGCACGTTGAGGCCTTCAACCCAATAAACAAATCTATAATAATTCTATAATTAAATTTTAATTAAGAAAAAGGAGGCGAAAAGAGGGAAAAAAGAAGGAAAAAAAATCTCAACAAATTAAGAAGGACGAAGATGAAAGAAGAACGTGGAAGGCATATCTCATAAAAATCCATATGTAGGGGCCAACTATCACACGGTATGGCGGCGGTCAACCGCTACGGTTGGGCGTTTCACTCCAGTTTTTGGGCCCGATGGGGGGTTGAGCGGGCGCCTCTGGTTTTTTCCTTTTGGCTCATATTGTAGAAAGATTATTGTATAACTTATGATGATAATGATAGTTACTATTTTTAATTAATTGTTTGTAAATGGGAAAGTTTAAAAATTGATTTAAGTAATATACTAATATGTGTTAGGTTGAACTTTTCCTAGCCAAAGTCCCAAAGCAAGCTTCACACACACTAATTTAAAAGATTTTGGGATTTTTAGTTATGTGGCCTTCTAGTATATAGTTGCCTCAATGTCCCAAACTTTATTTTGTCTGTTGCTAAAAGTGCAAAGGTCCAAATTTATTTGTTTTGAAATCATCAGTTTTAATTTTATTCATCCAATGGTTCTATTTTGGACCCATATGACCTCAAGAAAGTCTAATCCCTTGATCAAGAAAAAAGTTGAAGAAATACTGTCAGGTCTTGAGATGCCAAAACCATATTACTAAATTGCCCAGTACCTAAACTAATCTTATATAGTATAAATATCATATTCAATAATCCCAGTTACACTACTAAAATATGGAATTTTTACACTTTTTTTACGAGGATGGGAGGTGCCGGATAAGGCTAGACTCGAATCCATACGACCATATCTTTACATAATTTGTTCAATTAGTTAGTAGGACAAGAGAGAGACTAAGTCTAAAATTTTCCCTTTGTTTGCTGATTTGTTGATCTCCAATATCTTAGATATATTACAAGTAATATTTTTGTACTAAAACTAAACTAGCTAGTAGTTTAGTACTAGCTAGCTATAATAATTGTTTAATCAAGCCAACTTAATGAATTTTTTATTTGGAATTATTTAATTTCATAAACTAAAAATACATAGTTAACCTTAACCCTGTTGATCTATGGCACGCCATGGGCACACACACACGTTCCTTGGGCTATTATAAATATGCATAACCACTTACCTCATTCTCTCCCAAGTTTCAAACTCAAAAGCTTTAGCTTTACTCAAAAACCCTTCTTAAACTAGTTGATCAGTTTCTCTCTTTTCTTTCCTTCTTTTCATAGTCAATCATAAGACACTTTTGATCTCAAAAAAATGGGAGGAAATTCGCCATGTGCTTCCTGCAAGTTGCTTCGTCGCCGCTGTGCCAAGGACTGCATCTTTGCCCCTTACTTCCCTTCTGATGATCCCCACAAGTTTGCCATCGTCCATAAGGTTTTTGGTGCTAGCAATGTTAGCAAAATGTTGCAGGTACTTTTCTTTCCTCATAGTATATATAATAACACCCGCCATCACACATTTGGTCTGGTGGTAGAGTGATGGATTTTTCGTAGCCAAGGGTTCAATCCCTAGCAATCTTATATACAAAAAAAATTAACACCCGAGCATTTGACTCAATGATAAGTGCATGTATAAAACTTAACGAGCTCGACGTGTTCCTGTTTTTAAGATATGTTTAATGATGTTAATATTGTTGTTTAAACAGGAGCTGCCGGTTCAGCAAAGGGCAGATGCAGTGAGCAGTTTGGTGTATGAAGCAAACGCAAGGGTAAGGGACCCGGTTTATGGGTGCGTTGGGGCCATTTCATTTTTACAGAACCAAGTTTCTCAGCTTCAAATGCAGCTTGCAGTGGCTCAAGCAGAGATCCTCTGCATCCAGATGCAGCAAGAGCCCATGGTTCCTACCCCACAACTTGACCAATTGGAAGATGACAAGTCATTTCTTCTCCAACATAACCTTCTCCCTCATCACCATCAGTATCTTAATTTTGCTAACTCTTCTACCAATGTAATTCAAGACTCTCTCAAGAGGGAGAGCATCTTTGGAGACATGGTTTCTTAATTAATAGATTAATAAAAACTTCATCTCTCTTTCTCTTTCTCTTTTATTTTTCTAATTAAGTTTTTTTTTAAAAAAAAATTATTAGAATGAATTAAGAGAGACAGAATATAGAGTGTGTGCTAAGACAAGGGTAAGTTGATAAAGGTCAACTCTAGCATGTGAGGAAGTGAAGTAAACTAGGAGTTTTGGTTACATGACTTTGATGAACAAAAATTATAATTTAAAAAACCCTTTCATTAATTTATTAAAATAAGTTGCAAAAGGGAGGTGGGGTCGGTGCTTTTTTTTTTTGTTCTCAAATAATCTCAAACATAAATTCCTATAGTAATGATATATGAAACTAAAATGAAAAAAGAAGAAAAATTCTTATGTTTAGTAAATTAGGAGCCAGAAATTGTGGTATAAAGTGAAGAAATTTGCTTTTACAATTCCAAGTTTATATGGTAATTATAGCAAAACTGAGTTTCATTACTTCATTTAGAGGACAGCTTTGATTTGGTTGGCGGCCCAAAGCAGAGAGTTATAAGATTCTCTCTCAACCCTTCATCCCATTATTTTTCCTTTTTTTCTAATTTTCGTCTGTCGCTTCCCCTGTTCTTGCATTAATGTTTACAATTTCGTATATAACATGAACACTTATATTATTTGACATAAAATTTTTTTACCTTTAATCCTAATTATAAGTTATTAACAATAATATTTTGTATCACAAGTTGATAATATTCGGTACAAATGTTATCGTTGATTAATCTAGAATTGAGTTGCGTCGAATCCAAATAGTGAAAAACTTTTTCAAGGATGACTTCATTTGTTCACAGAACTCCAATTCAATACCTTGAATTAATTATAATTATTGAATTGGACGAAATAAATATTAAGGAATAAACAAACTGATGTGGCTCCACGTGCCACCGGATCTCACTTCATCTCAGCTTCTTCACGTGGAGGCGGCAGTGCAAGGGAAGCTCTTCACTTTCATGGCAAGCAGTACACACAAACAACTTACTTATAATTTAGTATGATTTTTGTAATAAAAATTCATTTCTGCATAAGTATTTTAGTTTTTAGATGATGAAGAAGAAAAGACAAAGGCAACAACAACTGACTTAAGATTCCTTCTTTTGCTTTTATTTAATTTTGTGGAAGCTTAAGCATTTCCCAAGTCAACCTTTGCCAAGTTTTCCTTCTTAATTATCCTTATCAAATCCAGCTTTTCTTGTAGCCTTTTTCTGCCAAATTTAGAGTTGGATGGATCATCATTAATTTCCTCACTCATTTAAGTGTTCAAATTGTTAATAATTTTCAAGTCACTCTTTTCATAAATCTATATAGTATATTTTCTTTGAAAAATGCATGCTATAATGAACATGGAAAATGTGGATGCATGTACTTCAATTTCGGCTTAAATGAACTTTGAACCCACATTTAACTTTAACTTTTACAAAGTGATTATAATTGTGAAAATTGAAAGAAACAAAAGAAGGGTTTTAATCATTTTCTTGGGACCATAAGGTAGAAGGAAGATAGCTACTAGCTAGATTGAGATTAAACATGGGCTTAATAATATCCATTTTGGCCTTTAATAACTATTATAAAGTGTAAATTTGGCCTCCAACTTTTATTCGCGACAATTTTTACCTTCATACTTTGATGTTTTAACCGGCATAATCCCTTAACATTGATGTAGCTCACTGATCAAACAGTAACACATGCACTTGTCATATTATGTCATGTCTAAAAGTTGTTAGAAGACCAAATTGACACTTGTTCATAGTTCGATGGCAAAATGGACATTAAGCCACACAACATCCAAAGTATATACTTATTAATCTTCATTTAGATTAAACCAAAAATTTCTAGGCTTTTTACAATGTCCTCCGTCTATTTTTCTTTTTTCAACATGGAAATGATGAAATGAAAGAACAAAATTGTAGGCATGCTGAAGAAACATTGACAACTCTTCCTCAAATTTAAGAAAAACAACTAATCCAATTAATCAATTATGATCATGATCATGCCCAATTTTTTCTTCTCTGTTGCCAGAACAAATCTGATGTTCATTATGGTAATAAATATACATGTGCAAAGTAGGTCACATGTTCATACATATGATTTAGCAAATGAAACCTCACAAGAATAATAATACTAATATAAAAGAGAAAAAAGGGGTCATGCGGCGGCGAATTGAAGAATTTAATCATGAAAATGACAACCTATCTATATATTAAGCTGATTTTAGCTGTAAAACAAATTAAGAACTTGATTGAATTTGGCTAAGTACATGAAAGCTTTTGTTTTTCTCCTATGGAAGAGTCAAATTCTAAGTTGGAAAAGAAAAAAAAAATTGTAAGAAAACAACATAAAAACTTAAACTAGCTATGACATATAACAAGACAAAGATATGTCACTTTTTGATCTATCAACCTCGAATTCCACTTATTTATGGGGACAAAGATGATATGAAGATAGTGGGGTGGAAGAAGAAGAAAGAAACCTTGTAATATCTTTTGAGGGCTCGAGGCCATAATACTTCCAAATAAAGCTTGTTTGATTTTCAAATTACATTCCCTCTTTTCAGTTTTCTCTTTTTCTCTCTTCCTCTCTTTCTCTTGTCTAAGTCATCTCGAATTATAATATTTATTTAGAGTTTTAATTTTTTTTTTGGTGGGCACTTTGCTTAGATACACAAAATGCCAAAGTGATTGAGATGGGGGAGTCAATCATCATCACCCTGATGACTTTTCAGAAACAAAAACAAAAAAGAAAAGATTCTAGGTTTATCTCTATAATAATATTTTTTGTTTTTTTACGAATCCCACATATCCGATAGTCACATTGATCTCTAACTAGTCTAGAGTTGAGACATAGACATGTTGGAACTCAAATAGGGAAGTCTTCATCTTCTCTAGTGCAAGTAGACCAACATTTTTCGATAACTGAAATGAGGCCTTCTTCTTGACAACAAGAAATGAACCCTTCTGTTTTTTTTTTTGGGTGAAAGATGTGAATCTAACTTTTTTGGACCAACTTATGATCTTAGTTTTCAGAAATTATAACAATTAAATGATTATGACATTATGTTGCAGCTGCAAGGCTTTCAAACTTAACAACAGTCTTGATGAAAATCCATGTTTAGGGGTTGCCTAATAAGTTAAGCTCATGTCATGTGGTATATATATAGCTTAATTTAGTTGACTTCAAATATTTGTGTTCTCAGGCTTACCATAATCTCATTAGGTTTTCTGATGTTTACCTAGAGTCTCTCTTTGCATTGGGAAAAAGGAAAAAGGAGAAGAAAAGGATAGTCTTCATCATTGTTTGTAAGATTGTTTTTCAATGTAGCAGAACAGAACAATTGTGGTCTGATTTCTTAACATGGGGAAACCTATGCCTTAGCATTTTAACTTCTTTAACTATGAAGAAACATGATAATCATGCTGGATTTTTTAGGTGATGCATGTCGGTGGGTGAGAAAGGAGAGATTAATTAGTTGTTTAGGTAAGAAAATCAACAAAACAGAGAGCTTTCACATTTTGCATGGTTCTGCAACAGGGTTTACATTAAACAAGGTTATTCTAGATATTGTGTTATAGGGTTAGAAGAAATGAGAAAACTCATGAAAAGGGTTGAGTTAGTCCTAATTAACAAACAATTAAATGTAAGCAATAATATTATTAGTAAAGTCCAAGAGAAATTGCCCCCACTACTCATTGCTTAGCTCAACTTTGATTTAACCTTTGTAATTGGCTTATATAAGAATCTCAAAAGAAACTTTTCTTCTCGTGGGACTATGTATGTTTCCACTAACATTGTCAAACTTACTATCAATAGCTGGCAGCTGCTGCTTATGACTAGTAAATTTCAGCCTGAAACCATACCCTTTATACCAGAAACAGCAAATAAAGTGATCATTTGATTCATGGCTAATTCTCACCATGAAATCCATTATGATTAAGAATTTAGTGTTTAAAACATAAAATCTGTTGAGTTTTTTATGACTTCACAGCTTCAAGGACATAAAATCTGCAACAGAATATATATGTTGCAGTCTATGTCTTGGTTTGGGCAGCATAATCTAAACCAGGCAGGCAAAATTGGCTACTGGGTTCTGCTTTGTGATCGCTTAGAGGTTTAGTCTCCAATCTCCATTATGTTTTGGGCTTAACTGTTAAGACTATAAGACTGGCTCAACAATTCAAAGCCTCAGTTAGCCCTATCTGCTTTAGGCTTTTAGTGCTTGGGCATGGGTCTGGCTCGGTTTTAGTAGCTGCAATTCCATTGAGCTTGGCAATTATAGACAAACAAGGGCCTTTTTACCCCTGAATTATATTAAGGACAATTTGTCCATCAACAAAAATCTAGACAATTTGTCCCATGAACCTATCAAATTTAGGACAATCTCCGTTAGAGGTAAAATGTCTTGAATTTGAAAAGTTTAGGAGGCTAATTGTCTTGAATTTGAAAATTTATAGGAGGCAAAATGTCCTGATTTGAAGTTCAAGCATCAAAATGTCATTGACGCAATAGTTTAGGGGCAAAAAGACTAATAAGCAGATTCAATCTATCTACAAACTCTTTGAAAAGAGATCACAAGGAAAAAAAAACCATTGTACCCCAAACTTTCTTAGAAAGGGATAGTAATATTTGTTGAAAAAAATAGGTACAAAATCAATCTAACGCGGGAGTGTGAGAGTCATATCAGATATAATTGGTTGGCTTGATCCAATTTCATGAGTAATTATTGGTACATTATAATTGGGAAGAGGCATGTTGCTTGGAAGATTTGGCAATGGTGCATCAAAATGAAGAGCTTGAATCACTTGTCTGATTGATGGTCTTAGATCAGCACTAGGATGAGCACACCAAAGTCCAACAATCACCAAACATTCAAATTGTTTAGGCTCAAAATCCATACCCAATTTCTTGTCTGCCACGTCAAGAATCCTTTGATTCCCATATGATTCCCACACCCAAGGAACTAATAACAAAGCCTGATCAGATTCTGACTCCTCATCAAATTTGGGTGCTATTATTGACCTTCTTCCACATGCAATTTCCAATGCCACAACTCCAAAACTATAAACAT
>AWUE01019131.1:0-72319 GCA_001974825.2 Corchorus olitorius
TTTTTTAACCCTTTTGAATGATCAACAAGCCTGGCTAACCCAAAGTCACCAAGTTTAGCATTGAAGTTAGAATCCAACATAATGTTGCTTGTTTTAATATCCCTATGAAGCACACAATAATCTCCTTCTTCATGTAAATATAGCAATGCTGATGCCAAGTCTTTCACAATTTTGTACCTAATTTCCCATGTCAACAAGCTTTTTCCTTTGAAAAGATGAAAGTCTAAGCTTCCATTGACCATGAACTCATAAACAAGCATCAATTCTCCTCTTTCATGGCACCAACCAATGAGTTTCACCAGATTTTTATGCCTTAATCGGTTAATAATCTTCACTTCTGATGCATATTCCTTAATCCCTTGCTTAGATTTCCTTGAAACCCTTTTAACAGCAATATATGAATCCAAGTCTTTCAAATAGCCTTTATAAACAGACCCAAACCCTCCCTCTCCCAACTTATAATTTTCATCATCAAAATTACCAGTCACTTTAGCCAATTCATTGAATGAAAACCTCCTTGGTCCCATTCCATTCCCAAACTCATCACTAAACAACATGTCAAAAACATTATCATCTGATTCCTTTTCTCTCTTTCTTTTTCGCCTTAAAATGAACCAAACCATGAAACCAAGGCCAAATATCAATAATGCAGATGATCCTATAGTTAACCCTACTACTAACCCTTTCCTGTTTTTACCTTCTTTTAGAGGGAAAACAGCTGCCATTGGAGGAGAAACAGGGGATAATTGGTTAACCTGAGGCGGCTGAGGGCTCGGAGCGGCTGCTTTAACAAGTGACTCGATCCCATCAGTTGGACGTTTACCAGGAACATTACCAGGAGGGTAATAGTAACAAGCAATGAAAGTTTGATTAACTTTGCATCTAACTTTAGAACATCCAAGTTGAGTAGAATTAATCCAAATCACTTGAGTATAATGTTTGCATACCCTGCCTTGAGCACAAATACCAGATGTTAAGTTATAAGAATTCTCCTCATCAACCCAAAGCGCGACAGCTTCGGTTGCTGAAAGATTAGAGCTGCTCCAAGCAAGATTCTGACCAGAAGGACCAACTGCAAGGATTAGATCGCAATTGTCAACCCTTCCTTGCGAGTAATTAAGAGCATAAGCTTCCAACACATTGTCCCAAACCATGGGCGGAACACCGACCTCTTTCCGAGCAGCGTTGTGAGCATTTAGGAAGTCTTGGGGCGAATCTTGGGAACCTACTTGAAGGATCAAGAAACAAAAAGTTAGTGAAATGATCTTAAACAAGTCCATATTGGGTTGTCAATGGAGGAATAAAAAAAAGGAAAGAAACTTGAAAAAATTGATACTAGTACAGGTACTAGTGAAGTTCTTTTGGAGTAGAACTAGACCATTGTCGTTTTTTAATTTTGGGTTACACTAAAACTTGGCTGGTTATAATTCGTCTACGTATCTTTCAGAGAAGTCAAGAGTTGGTAAAACCCAAAGTCAAACACCGGCCACCGCCATTTTTGAAGGAGTCATAACGCGTAAATGTGGGTATCAACTATCAAGTATTTTGTTCGATCTTCTACTATTAAATTCTTGTGTGGTAGTATTTTTCTTTGGATTTTTTGGCATATTGTCCGAATCCGAAATTATCTGTTTTCAACATTAATTTGGGAGCCGAGACTAATCAAAAGCTAGTGGGTTGTGTTAGGTGGTCGCATTAAATTGCATCAAGTTAGATTTTGCTACATGTTAGATTTTGCTACATGTCATGTAACAACTAAATAACTGTATAAAACATGTTGGGTTGAGTGGAAGGAATTTTTTTTTTTTTGAAAAGTAGATAACTTTCATTCATATAACTGATTTTATAATAATTTTAGGAATATCATCCCTCATTACATCAAATCTCAGTAAAATCCTATAATCGATTACTTTTTGCACTTGAAGAACTGGATCTTCCTTGGAAATCCAAAACGACTGTCGTGAATCATTTTAATATCTTGCTATCACGTCCATCACCCGCTCGTTATCGCTTGTTCTGAGAGGAAGGAATTCAATGTCCCTGTCTTAAGTTCGAATCTTGTTAATGGCAAAAAAAGTAAAACAAGTGCGATGAGAGAAATTGCCCCCACTACTCATTGCTTAGCTCAACTTTGATTTAACCTTTGTAATTGGCTTATATAAGAATCTCAAAAGAAACTTTTCTTCTCGTGGGACTATGTTGTTTCCACTAACATTATCAAACTTACTATCAATAGCTGGCAGCTGCTGGTATTAGCATCTATATCAGAAAAAACCAAGAAAGTGATCTTTTTGGTTCATGGCTACCTCTCACCATGAAATCAATTCTGTTTGGGCTCGAGTCGTTTGGCTAAAAAAGACTATAAGGCTGGCTCAACAATTCAAAGCCTCAGTTAGCCCTATCTTGCTTTAGGCTTTAGTGCTTGGGCATGGGTCTGGCCCGGTTTTAGTAGCTGCAAATTTCATTGAGCTTGGCAAATTATAGACAAGATTCAATCTATCTACAAACTTTCTGAAAAAAGATAACAAGGAACCAATGTGGGGTTGGATCAAGTGGTAAGCGGCTTATTCCAGCTTAAACAGGTTTCAGGTTCGAGACCTTGCATATACAGCCACTCCCATTGGTAGATTCACCCACCAAAACCTAGGTGCGCGACCCGGATCGAATCTGGATTAGGAAAAAAAATAAGAGACCACTAAGGAAAAAAAAAAAAGCTATTGTACCCCAAATTCTCTTAGAAAGAAATAGTAACATTTGTTGAAAAATTAGGTACAAAATAATCTAACGAGGGAGTGTGAGAGTCATATCAGATATAATTGGTTGGCTTGATCCAATTTCATGAGTAATTATTGGTACATTATAATTGGGAAGAGGCATGTTGCTTGGAAGATTTGGCAATGGTGCTTCAAAATGAAGAGCTTGAATCACTTGTCTGATTGATGGTCTTAGATCAGCACTAGGATGGGCACACCAAAGTCCAACAATCACCAAACATTCAAATTGTTTAGGCTCAAAATCCATACCCAGTTTCTTGTCTGCCACGTCAAGAATCCTTTGATTCCCATATGATTCCCACACCCATGGAACTAATAACAAAGCCTGATCAGATTCTGACTCCTCAAATTTGGGTGCTATTATTGACCTTCTTCCACATGCAATTTCCAATGCCACAACTCCAAAACTATAAACATCTGATTCCTTGCTAGCTTTTCCTGATGACAGACATTCTGGAGCCATATACCCTACCGTGCCGGCCAAAAGAGTGTTTTTAACCCTTTTGAATGATCAACAAGCCTGGCTAACCCAAAGTCACCAAGTTTAGCATTGAAGTTAGAATCCAACATAATGTTGCTTGTTTTAATATCCCTATGAAGCACACAATAATCTCCTTCTTCATGTAAATATAGCAATGCTGATGCCAAGTCTTTCACAATTTTGTACCTAATTTCCCATGTCAACAAGACTTTTACCTTTGTAAAAGATGAAAGTCTAAGCTTCCATTGACCATGAACTCATAAACAAGCATCAATTCTCCTCTTTCATGGCACCAACCAATGAGTTTCACCAGATTTTTATGCCTTAATCGGCTTATAATCTTCACTTCTGATGCATATTCCTTGAGCCCTTGCTTAGATTTCCTTGAAACCCTTTTAACAGCAATATATGAATCCAAGTCTTTCAAATAGCCTTTATAAACCGAGCCAAACCCTCCCTCTCCCAACTTATTTTCATCATCAAAATTACCAGTCACTTTAGCCAATTCATTGAATGAAAATCTCCTCGGTCCCATTCCATTCCCAAACTCATCACTAAACAACATGTCGAAAACATGATCATCTGCTTCCTTTTGATCTCTCTTCCTTTTTTGCCTTAAAATGAACCAAGCCATGAATATAAGGCCAAATATCAATAATGCAGATGATCCTATAATTAACCCTACTACTAACCCTTTCCTGTTTTTACCTTCTTTTGGAGGGAAAAGTAAAACAGCTGCACTTGGTGGAGAAACAGGGGATAATTGGTTAACCTGAGGCGGCTGAGGGCTAGGAGCAACTGCTTTAACAAGTGACTCAATCCCATCAGTTGGACGTTTACCAGGAACATTACCAGGAGGGTAATAGTAACAAGCAGTGAAAAATCCATTATTATTATTGCATATAACTCTAGCACATCCACGTTGAGTGGAATTAATCCAAATCACTTGAGTATAATGATAGCAATCCCCGTCATTTGCACAAACACCTGATGTCAAGTTATAAAAAGACTTTTCAAAAACCCAAAGCGCGACTGTTTCGATTGCTGAAAGATTAGAGATGGTCCAAGCAAGATTCTGACCGGAAGGGCCAACTGCACGAACTAGACGGCAAGTGTCAACCCTTCCTTGCGAGTAATTAAGAGCATAAGCTTCCAACACATTGTCCCAAACCATGGGCGGAACACCAACCTCTTTCCGAGCAGCGTTGTGAGCATTTAGGAAGTCTTGGGGCGAATCTTGGGAACCTACTTGAATGATTAAGAAACAAAGAGTTAGTGAAATGATCTTAAACAAGTTCATGTTGGGAGTTAAAAAAAAGAAGTGATGACTTTGAAAAATGATACAGTAGTAGAGTTCTTTGGAACTTAATTGTTGTCCTTTTTAATTTTGGGTTACACTAAAACTTGGCTGGTTATCAATAAGTCTATGTATCTTTCAAAGAAGTAAGTGTTGGAACCCCACAGAACACGGAAACCCACCGCCATTTTTGAACAAGTCACAACGTGCAAATGTGGGTATATGCTTGTATTTTGTTCAATTACCTTTTATTTTGGCATAATGTCGGAAATGATCTTTTCAGCATTAATTTAGGAGTTGAGACATCTCAAAAGCTAGTGGGTTGTGTTAGATGGTCGCATTGAATTGCATCAAGTTGGATTTTGCTACATGAACAATGATAGTATAATTGTGACATTTCCCCTTTTTAGCTCTAACGGCAAAGACATTGTAATAGTATAGAGCCTAGTTTTAAAGACTGGGATCAACTTGGTTACGGTTTGGCTTGACCCAAAATTTCAAATGTTGGGTCCATCATTTTGAAGCCTGGCACTCGGCTCAACCTCAGTTACTTCTGGCATGGCATCAGTTGCTCAGTATGTTTCCCAGGAAAGAAGATAAAAGAAAAAGCACCAGATTAATGCAGCCATAAAACAATCCAAACAGTGTAAGAAAGGTAATGTAGGATCAGCTTAATCACCAGAAAAGCTAGTAAAAGTTCAAATTCCTTTATCAAAGTTTATTTTTCTTATTGTCATGATACAACAGCTTTTCATAATTGCCTTTACAAGTGTTGTTATTCTTGGCAAGGAACAATGTAAAGGAAAAGATAAAAGAACAGAAAGGAAGTGATATCGCTTATTGAACTTCGACATTGAGTTGAAAAAATGGGGCCTCATCAAGCTTTTGGCTATCACCATTTGCATCACATGCTTGAATAGTAAATTTGAGGCTAGAAGTATCAGATGGGATGGCAAGTTCAGATACGTAAAAGGCTTCAACTTGTGCTGCTCCAATGTACTCCCGTTCGGCTTGTAGCTTTCTTCCTAGAGGTCTGACTGGTTGTTTTGGTTGTTTTTCAACATAGACATTGTACCTAGGGAAAAGGAGATTCTTCCCATCTTTTAATTTCCAGCTGATCTTGACGCTAAGGGTTTTCGAACCTTGAGAACCTCCCCATTCAATATCTTGACCCTCAAGCATCCAGGAAGAGGATGGGGGAAATACTGTATTCTGGCTAGAAGTTGAAATTCTAATATCTCCAAGCACTGCAAAATAGTCCGCTGAACCCTCGGTAGTTGATGATTGTTCTGATGTAAGTACACTCCTTTCAGGTTGTTGCCTGTAGCATACAACATGAATTGCTGTTAACGTGTATCCATTCATTGCAATGCTACTCTCTTGTATAACCCAGCCTGGTGCCATGTTTGGTTTTCTAAGTTGATGTGGCACAATCACTTCATCGAATTTGCTTGAGAATTGGTTCACTTCATTGGGCGCAAGAAGCAACTTCTTTACTCCTTTCGTTTCAGAAGAGAATTCAAGAGAAAGGCCCAGTTGAGAGTTTCCTTCTGATTTTACCTGCAGCAAATTTTGGCATTTGGGCCAAGATACAGAAATCGGAAGACATCAGAGGAAGCTATATTGTTAGCGGCCACATTCCTTGCTGAATGTGCAAAACATCCATCGAATTTGATGTAATCTCCGGTTGCAATAGAAAACACATAGTCGAGATAGCTTACAGAATATGTGAAGTGAACAGGTAAGTTTCCCATATGAAGCTCTGCTAAAAAGAGTCTAGTTGAGAAAGAGGCTTTGGCTTCAAGAGTTCCTTTAAATGTCACGTTTCCTCCTCCAATGAATGATGCCTCCTTAAAACTTCCCATTTATGAGCCAAATTTTAGACCTTTGAACATATGCATACATGGCTGAATCATCTCGAGTTCAATAAATCATGCAAACTTACTCGACACGGACTTCGATAGTGTTTGAAGTAGAATCATCAGCATACTCAAGGAAAGGCTGAAACAACAAGCAGGTAAATACAATAGAAGCATATACATTTTTTTAAGATTAGCAACTTAGAGTATAATATCTGAGAACTGATATATATCCGTGAAATCCCTACCTGAAAGGTTTGTGAAGAAATGTTATTCCATGGAGTGCTTGATACTTCTGCTCCGTCAATGGAAATATGATATCCATGGCCCTGAACAATATCAAAGCCAGTCAACATATAGACAATATATGATAATATATTGATCAACTTAACATGCCGCGATGCACTCTAGTTTGAAACAGACATAAGAAAATGAATAAAGAATTTGACATGGTTAACCTGATCAAAATTTGAATAGAATGGTAATGCTTTAGGATAATTTTGTACAGTTCCCCATGATTTCTCAACAAGAGACCACCAACTGCAAAAGCGAAATTGCTTGCAATGAAGCTCCTTGAAAAGCTTTAAACAAGAATTACATACCAAAGTGCAACAAGAAGACTTGAATTGAAAGAAATAAGCATTGAGATTGTGCATGAAGCACTGAACTAAGGAAAGAGTAGCCATCTTGGTTTAACAGATAAATAAGCAACTTCTAACAACAGTAATCAGCAAAAGTCTGTTACCGATTTTGAGCAGTCTGGAAATCGGGGGGTTGTTTTGTTTCATAAACCCATCCAGGAGCAAATATGGCAGCTGACACATCATCCTCCTTTATTACATCAAGTGCAGCATTTGTCTGTTATGGAAAGAATTTTTATGCTTTCAATCAGTCAAAATCAAGGAAAATTAGCACAACAAACTCAAGTAACTGACAGAACTTTACGTGAGGATATTGAACACTAAACAAGGTTCACAAAATATGCACTAATTCAGGCATTGGTTTAAAGCATGCTTTATTTGCTGTTTTTTTATTTTCACTAATCACTATATAGGAACAAACTTTAGTTCCTTATATAGAGCAGAATATGTAGTTTATTTCCGAAAAGGAAAAAAAGTTTGGAACTTGATTTAGATCAAAGAGTGGGATATGTTCCACACTGTTAAAGTCTATACCAAGTTCAGAAATCAAATCCATATCTCAACAACGGAAACATATCACACAATAGTAAGAAACATACAGTCCATTGCCCACCGCCATATGTGTTCCTACCAAATACATCTATCCCCATGTAGACATCAAACTTCCTGTCACCAGCGAGTTTCGCTGAAAGCTTTGGATAGTCCTCCTGCAAGGAACAACTATGTTTTTATATACCACAGAAAGGTGAATTCAGGTTTAACATGGATGGCAATTTTAAGGCAGTACCTGCCATGAATAATTAGCAAAGATTCCATCACAAATATCAAAGAAAGGCTTATTCTTATCATTCAGCTGATTTTGCCAGTCAAGATCTCCATCAATGGTAACACTATCATACCTGTATAACCAATAAGATTAATCAGACAAAAACCTTTTTTGTTTCAATCAATTACATGATTAAAATATGGCTTCTCATTTTACAAACCATATAACCAAAGATCCAGGAAGTAACGAGTGCATCGTCTGAGTTAAATGGCTGGCAAATTCTTTCAGATTAGGAATTTGCTCGACGTCCAGTTTAACCTCCATGTTGAGCTGCAAGTAAGCATTCCTAAATCAATTGCAGAAAAAAAAACGCGCAAATACGGAACTTTCATAGAATGGAAAATTCTCTCAAGTAATATGTTCTGGCCCCAAAAAAGGATTTACATATTTATATGTAACATTATGTATTTAATTGAGTGTTAGCTTGATATTCCAAAAATAGCACATACCAGCCAACCATCAAAGCCCAAAGCAACAGCAAGCTTTGCCAAGAGTTCAGCATACTTGTGAGCAGACTCCTTTGTTGCTAGAAGCTTATTGCAAATAGCTCTACCTTCATCCCATTCTGTTATGAATGTCCCTAATACCTTAAATTCCATAGCCATTAGAAAAGAAAATGTAAAGCTTCCTTTAGGAACACAATAATTAAAAGAAACTGAAAAATGCATCCAAAATATTGGAAAACCATAATAAGCCTACTCCATGAAATCATTTAAAATTCAAGGCAATAGTTTGTTAGTTAACCAATTTTCTATCAACCACTACTCTAATTATACCCAATGAAGGTAATGATAATTGATACAAAACATACAAAATATAAATTGAAAGGACAAAATTAAACAATTTTGAATCAAAGAAATGATCATCTATTCACCCTTCACTTTTGAAATAGAAAAAAAGAAAGAATTTTTTATACTAGTTTAAGCAAACTAACCTTAACTCCATGCCTATGAGCAGTATTGGTCCAACAAGGAGGAGGCAGGGTAACCAAATTATGAGAAAAATAAACAAAAACATCGATCAAATACCAGTGCCAGATGGCATAAGCACCGGGATTATCGCCGCCCTGAACCCATTTGTCATCAACGTAACCACCTTGCATGTCATGACAGACCAAAATCCGAGGCCTTGGAGCCAAACCCGAGTTGGGTTGGAGAGGAACAGAGGAAACATTAAAAGGGTAGTGAAAAGAAGTGAAGTAAGAGCCAGAGTCAAGGTCTTCGAGGGTCTTGATTGGGTAAGAAATGGGAATGGACGGCTTCGATGGATCAAAGGGCGGTGTTGGGTTGGATTTTTGGTCGTCGGATTGGTCGCCGGAGGCAGACATCCTTAAAAAGATGTTGTTTTTGATGGTTTTGAGGATTGAGTTGAGGAAGTCGCGGAGAGCTCTGAGAGTTTTGGGGCTTATAAAGGAACGGAGAAAATGGAGTAAGAAGAGAAACGTTGATTTTGGAGACATGTGAGTTTTTTGGAAGCTACTTCGAAGGTAGGAGCCATATGAGTTTTAAAGAAAGTCTTTTTAGTCTTCGCCTCGTTGTTAGTTACTGGTTAGTTAACGTTGGTCGGAACAGATTTTTAGACGTGAAAAACAAAAAGAAGAAGAAAAAAAAATGACTAAAAATTTATATATGGGCAGTTTGGATCCAAAATGACTATAAAAATAGTTGCATTTTTTGGAATTAAAAATTTATCTATGTTACAATCTTCAGAGACGATCTACTATGATGAGAATTTGTAATAAAATGCATATGAAACATTTGCTTCACCCTTTTCAGCTTCACATTGATTTTAAAGGCTCTAATGTGTAAGAATATTCATGCAGACTTGACTAAGGCTCCGTTTAGTAGAGCAGTGTGATAGCCGTTTAGTAGAGCAGTGTGATAGCGGTGTGTTTGACACTGTTTAGCAACTGTACAGATGAGATTACACTGTACAAATTAGAATAGGTACTGTACAGATGAGATTATTAGAGCAGCGATTGAAACGGAGATTACACCTAAGGCTCCATTTGACCGGTGCACCGATCCACCAGCCAAACGACCGGTGAATCGGTACACTAAACATGACCTAAGAGATAGTAAAACCCTTTCATTCACGGCAGACACAGCATTGATTTTGTAAGGCAAATTTACAACTTTGTGGGCTCTATGCATTTACTTTGTATTCTCTGCAGTCTTTGAAGAAAATACATGGGAAATTCTCAAAATTGATAAAAAAGTATTTTTGATTCAAAATTGCATTACTTCAAAATCCTGGTCGGTCTCTGTTCCTAAGTTATCTCTATAATAACTAGCAAAACCCTATATTGCTGAATATTACAAACAAAACCTTCACTATATCTTACTTAGCAGGTTAACGTTCATCTCTCACTTTTGCAATAAACTATTGGAACCAAAGGCAGAATGCATTCACAGAAAGTCAAAAAATCTATAAAATCACATACTTCAAAGTAAATCTTCAGTTCCTGTCAACTTTGCAAACTCGCTCTCATCAATAGCCCCTTTTTTGAGTTTCTTCAGCAGCCGGTACTCCCGGGTCAACTCCTCTTCATCTTCGATTGTTTGGGCAGCACGTCTCTGTTTGGCCGTTTTCTTCTTCATGATAGGGGCTGCAGCATCTGAGACCTTCTTGGGCTTCTGGGGTTTCGGTTCTTCTTGTTTGCGTTCTTTCTTTGCTAGCAAGTTTTTCTTCCTCTGTTTCTCACGTGATTTATCCCTAAATAATCACCAACATTAGCAATAAGATAGGTTGCCTACACATTAGATAGGCAACGACTTTGTGAAAAATAAAAGGTTAGACTTCAGAAGCTACAGGTAAAGAATATAATAGCTCAAAAATACTAACATAGAGAACATACAAAATATGTCCAATCAAACTATTAAATGTCTATTCAACAAGGTATACAGGGAGATATGCGGAGTTCTTACTTATACTTGATATCATCCATATTGACGTTCTCAACTGGAGTGAAGCCCTCAGTGGATAGCGAATGGTGCTTTACCTCAGGCATAGAAGGGAGCTGCAAAAGACCATATCCCATACCTAACTTTCCAATTTCAAGTTCTTTCCATCTGTCAGACAACAAAAATATTTTTAAATGTTTGAACAAGGAGAGTGAAAGCCAAGCAGCAACTGATTAAAAGTCAAAACAGAGTTAGAACCTGAAAATGTAAGAGCAGTGATGCTCTTTGTATGCACGGATATAGGAAACAAATGCTCTTAGCCCTTTCTCCATGACATCGCGGTCTTTCATTGCAGCAGACCTTATCTGAAACAAGTTTAAGAAAAGAAAATCAAAATTAAAAAAGGATAATCTGCACATAAGGCAAGATGTTACCATGAGATCGATTATGTCTACCTGAGGAACAACATCCAAAGCAACATCAATACATTTCCTTTCTTGAAGAGGAACCCTTCTTATGCGCAAAAACTCCACATAAGCTTCCTCCTGCAAAAGTGCATGAAAATTGATCAACTTTATTACAAACAGTAGATACAGCATAAAAAATCATGATAGAAAATAAAACTGTAAAAACACTTGATAGAACAGGTAATCATCTACCAAAAAAACAATAAATGAGAACTGCACCTTAGGTAACAGAAAGACAATTGCACTTCCTTGTCTACCCAAACGAGCAGTTCGACCAACTCTGTGAATAAATACATTTGGATCTTGAGGGGGATCATACTGCAAAAAAGCCAAGCACATAAGCCGAGATTCATCAATCACCCATGAGAAACTAAAGCAAAAAAGGTCAAAGTATTAATTTTCCAAAATTTAAATCTTTTAAATGTTATTTGTTAGTAACAATTGCATGGCTTGCGGTCATTAAGGTACCTGCACTATACAATCAACGCCGGGAATGTCAAGCCCACGTGCTGCAACATCAGTACATAGAAGAATGCCACTTGAAAGAGAGGTAAATGAAGCTAATGCTTTCTCCCTTGCAGTCTATAGAGAGGCAAAAGAGTGAAAACATCAGAATACACAATGATCAGTTCATAAATTTCCAGACAAATAAATTGACAAGCCATGCTATCTCTGTAATTCTACCTGCTTCATCTTTCCATGTAGAGGGATTAAAGCAAAACCCTTCAAAGCAGTGAGACGTGGAAGAACAACTCCCCAATAGTCCACACAAGCACAAGTCATGAAATATCTGCATAAGTAATAAAATCATTGGATAACATACATTAAGTCTTAGTATTTTCACAAAATTGAAATTGCCTTGTAACTTACATTATAATCTTTTTAGATTTGTTCTTTATGAGGAGATCCACAAGCTGTGATGGTTTCTTATCTGCTTCACATTCTAAATACTGCATAATCAAAAGGAAAGAAATTGTAAGTGCTTGAACAAAATTGCTCTTAGAACATCCAACATGGCAGGGCCTTCCAGAAAAGTGATTAATAAGGTATGATGTCAAAAGAGATGACAGCAAATAATCATCTTTACTTTACCTCCACCTTTGATGTGTATAAGGAAAGATTAAAGAAGAGAAAACTGCACATAAGATGGCTGTTTTCTTTAGAGATTATTATATCTCATGAAGAGCAGGGGAAGGACTCAATGGAACATCCATCGACAAGATAGAGCCCAGACAGAATAAAATAATTATTTAAAAACAAAGTCTTTTCTTTTTAATTAAAGGAAAAAGAAGGATCTCTAGCAAATGCAAACATTATAGAACAAATATTTTCCTCAATCATAATTATCGAGCAGTAGCTAGAGGACATTCAACTAGGAGAAAGGGCAATTGAAGAACAAAATTTTTTAACTGTAACTTGAAATAGATCAAATTATATTAATGTACCTCAAGGTGAAGACCTGAAGGTGTTTTTGATGAGGCTAATTGCTCAGATGAAGCTGAACCAGGTAGCGACTTCGTCTCAGCTCTAACTTCAACTCTGACTGGATTCCTTAGTCCGGCTTTAGATAGCTCTTCAACTGCCTCTGTTTGAGTAGCAGAAAAGAGACCAGTTCTGCGAAGCTTTGGCAAGCGAGATATAATATAATTAATCTGCTTCTGGAATCCCATATCCAAAAGCCTATCAGCCTCATCTAAAATCAAGATCTGTACCAACCAAAAGGCAACCGATTATTCAATAGAGTGCTGTTACACACGATAGTCCTAGGCTCCTAGCATCAAAACATGATAGTCCTCTTCTTATCAAATAAACATAATCAAGCCCAATAGCCAGTTGCTACACATGGTAATTAATTCAACAACTCCAACAAGACATTTCTTTTAATTTGCCATTGACATTAAACAGTAAAGATTAAACAAACTATAATTGCATTAAGGTGCCAACTAAACAAATTTCAATTACCTCAAAATTACGAAAATCCAAGACATCCATGCGGTCCATAATGTCATATAGTCTACCTGGTGTGCCAATCAACAAATTTGCCCCTTCCTCTTCGATTTTCTTCACGTCTGCTTTTACTTCAACACCTCCAACAAGAAGCATAGCATTTACATTGGGCAAGGTCGAAATGAAAGGCTGTGCTACATTATATATTTGGGACGAAAGCTCCCTTGTAGGAGATATGATTATCCCCATCACCTGCAGACAGTTCAAAACTGGACAAATTAAATAGCCTTCAAAATGAGCAAATTTGAGTATCTAAATACATGCAATTCTTGTTACATTTTCAAAGCTGGAAAAGAAAAGAGAAAATTTCAAATAAACAATATAAAGATGAATAAAAGAAAAAAGCACAGAATTTTTTTTTTGTTTATAGAAAAGACGAAGAACCTGGTGACGTTTGGGAGAAGAAGAGGATCGCCGGAGAATCTCTACAATAGGAAGAAGGAAAGCTAGGGTTTTTCCAGAGCCAGTGGCGGCGTCGACGGCTACATCCTTGAAGCTGCACAGCAGCGGGATTGTGGCGGCTTGGACTGGTGTACAGAAATTAAATCCGGACTGATTCAGAGCTTCTATAACCGGCTCGGAGAGAGGCGGTTTGAGGTCGGAGAAGCGCGTGTCAGTTAACGCGCTGCTTGGATTCGGTGAGTGGGAGTCCATAGCAGCTCCTAGTTCAATTTACCGCCGCTTTCAGTTTTCAATAACGATCTTAAAGGGACCGCGTCGTTATTCCATCTTACTATTCTGTCTGCGGCGTCGTTTTGTCACACTAATTCCCCCTTTCTCTAGCGTAGCGTGAGGGGAAATAATTAAATGAGGACAGTATTTTAACCAATGTTGCGAAAACCGGACCGGTTTTAGAACCGATGGAGGCACGGTTTGCGGTCAGGCTGGTCCGACTGGAAGTGCACTTGCAAATTTTAGTCTTACTCATCTAAGCTCCCCTTGTTTCAGCTTAATTTATAAGTAGAAGTTGTTATAAGTTGCTTAAAGTCAATCGTAGGGGAAGCCCTCTTGTGAAAAAAAGCAGTTTTTCCACAATTTTCCTTTGACACGTCAGCTAACTGATCGCAGAAGCTGTTTGTATCTAAGACAGTGAAAGCCAAATAAGCTACTTATAAGTACCGCACTGCTCAAACAAAAGGAGCCTAAATATTATTAACGTGTGTTTTCTTTTAAGAAAATGCATTTAGTAGTAGTTTTAAGATATCTTTTCGTTATGTAAGAGGTGAAAGATTCAAATCTCAATTTTTTCATTTTTTTTTCAACATTAAAAATATTTAAAATTCTAAAAAAATAAATAAAATCCGATTCAACAGGTCAATGGTCTGATCTAACCGCTCAATTTAACCAATTCTTGATCGATCCGTTGATTTCCGATTTTATGTGTTACGAAATCGGAATCATGGTCAGTTCCCAGTTGAATCGGTTCAATCGGGCGATCTGATCCGATTCTGTCAACATAAAAATATGGTAATTTTATTTGATATTAAAAAAATGGGTAGTGGGGTTTTTTTAAAAATATATATAGGTTATTTATTATTTTTTCTTAGAAATGGTATCTTTCTCTTCGGCCAACACCTTAGAAATGGTATCTAAAAAATTTAGAGTAAATATCAAAGTCCATAGCGGATTTTGATTCGGCAATCCAGAGAAATACAAATGCTAGTTGGTCAATGGGTAAGGAAACATTACAAATGATGGTTCATGCTCTTAACTAAGGCTCCTCTATAAATGTACATGCAACTCATCGAGTCTACTTCTACTTGATCATGAAACTATAAACTATTCACAAATCCTTCTTGTTTTTCAATCTAATTTATGTGAATGGCTGTTTTTTTTTTTTCACCAAGGTATTCCCAAGTATTTTTGGCCTAAAACTATTCATTTTCGGGGAATGTGTAAGATTAAAATCCTCTCAATAAATATATTTTTGAGGAATCGAACTTATATTCTCATCCTTATTGGAATAAAAACAGTTTATCTTATGACGGTTTCCATTTTCAATTTTCAAGCTTGTGATAACTTATTCGATCAATTTAAAAAATATCTTTTTGATTTCCAAAAAAATTTTAAGACTATCAAATTTGCTTATAGGGAGTAGCTTATTTAGAGTAGTAGTAGGTAACAGCTTATTGACGATTTTATGCTAACGGTCCAAGGAAGTGTGGCAGGTTTTAAAGACTGGGATAAACTTGGTACTTGTTGGGCTTGACCATTTCTAGTTTTGGGCCCACTATTTTAAAAGGATATATGAAATGGTAAGATTTCCACACTTCTCTTGGCAGCCTGGTAACGCTTGAGAATTGAGATGCTACTGATGTTACCGTTTCTAGCAACCAGAGGAAAGCAATGTGCAACAGTGTGCCCAAAATTAAATCGATCGAGGTTAAGAATTTAAGATATATAAAACAGAACAAATCAAAGGTTATTAGGGTCAACTTACACAACAAATGCTCTGCTTTTTTTGGAGACAAGTCGTGTTTGGGGGATTTGATTTCTACGCATGAGACCATGAAAGATACACAAGACGTGAAATATTAAGACCTGAAGTCCTGGAGGCTGGTTCTGAGAAACTTATCTAACCATGTTTTTAGTCTTCGTCGTGCAATGTAAGTCAAGAGTCAATCAACGCAACTTTCTTCTTTACTGTTTGTTTGATTCTTTCTTCGTTTAATTTTCAAGTACAATTAAGTATGGAAATTAAACTTCATTTCTATCTATGACTTCCTTTGGCAACTTGATCATCAAGAATCTGAAACAAGCTATGGTGATTATCATCATCTCTAAGTGAAGACAGGAAAAGTTGGACTAAGCTTCTCTCGTTTTCAGGCCTGTCGAAAGCAATAGCCTTTCTGCTGGTTAGTAACACAACAAGGACTACCCCAAAGCTATAAATGTCACTCTTCTCTGTGAATTGGCCGCTATGGAAGTATTCAGGGTCCAAGTATCCAAAAGTTCCTTGAACCATGCATGGTTGATAGCTGAGTTTGATCCACCGGAACTAGCCTTGATGCTCCGAAATCCGAAACTTTTGCTGTGTAATTGTCATCTAAGAGCATGTTCTCAGGCTTCACATCTCTATGAATGATTGGTGGAGTCGCAGAATGCAAACAAGCCAGCGCATTTGCTGTTTCTGCTGCAACCCTTAGACGAACTCCCCAAGACAAGGCTGATGCCCTGTTTTTACCGTGAATGTGATCAGAGAGGGTACCATTGGGAATAAATTCATAAACCAATAGAGGTACCTCCCTCTCTAAACAACATCCTAACAGCTTCACCACGTTGTCATGACTGATTTGGGACAGGAAAATGAACTCGTAGATAAATGTCTTGGCTTGGGTCTGATCAAATACTTTCGGCTTCTTGATAGCTACCTCTCTGCCATAACCATTGAAGGCTAATGTTTGTGTTTATAAATGGTTGTAAATTCATTGAGTAAAATGAATTTTACTCTTAAACGTTAAATTAATGTTGGTTATTATATATATTACTTCAAAAAAAATGTTGGTTTTATATATTTACAAAATGAACCATTGAAAACCTTCTTTAACTACGCCATTGAAAGAAGCTATAAGCATCAAAGCAAATAAACAAGTATCATTGTGAGGGAGAGAAACGGAGCTCATAACCTTAGGATTCAGAGAGACAATTATGCTTTGTATCAATTTTAGTTAGCAGTGCCCGTAGCTGCTTACCCATCTTCGAGGCAGAAAAGACCAAAGAGAGAGAGCAATATTTCCCTTGCTATTTTTTGGTTTAATCGACATTTTTGGCCCTTGAACTTGTAAATAATCAACAAATTAACTTTTGAGCTTTTCAAATTACTAATTGCACGCCTAAATTTGTAAAAATGGACAAATCACCCATTTTGGACGAAAATTGGTTAGATTTCCTTAACAAATGAATGGAAATTAATCATTTTTTAACGAATCAATAAATTTCATCCAATTTCCGTCCAATTATTAATGAAATTTAGCCCATTTTCATCCAAAAAGACTAAATTGTCACTTTTTACAAATTCAAGTGTGCAATTGGCAATTTTGGAAGTTTAAGGGCTAAATATATTTACAAGACTGGAAATCAATTGATTGGTCTGCAAAATGCTTTCAATTTCTAGCCATAAAAGAGATTGATATAGTAGCCAGGTTTTTATTACTTGATGAAACAAGAAAAGTGGAACAATGTTACAGGGGAAGGCAGGGCAATAACATTCAAACACCTTCCCAATTACTATTAAAGAGATTGAAAGTTGATGCCAACAGGTTTTGCCTTAATATTGGTGGAGCATTGAGCATCCATCAACAAAATTACTTATAAAACAAACAATCTATCTACCATCACTAATTTCAAATGCTTCTTGCTTAACAATACTGTTGCCATATGTAGTACTAGCAGTAGCATAATCATTGATCGAGCTCGAACCAATTGATGGATGGCGAAGCAGATACTCTGTTTCTTCTAAATTTTCTTCAACTCCAACCCATGGATGCTCTCCCATCATACTTATTTCCTTAAGCTCCATTGCAACATGTTCCATGCTCGGCCTTTCCTCCCCATTAACTCTTAAACACCTCTTTCCAATCTCAGCAACTTCCTTAATCTGCTCAATAGGACCTTCTTTGGCAACTTGGTCGTCAAGAATCTGAAACAAGCTATGCTGATTATCATCATCTTTAAGTAAAGACAGGAAAACATTGACTAAACTTCTCCCCTCATTGGAAGCAGTAGCCCTTTTGCTGGTTAGTAGCTCAACAAGGACTACCCCAAAACTATAAACGTCACTCTTCTCTGTGATTTGGCCAGTATGAATGTATTCGGGATCTAAGTACCCGAAAGTTCCTTGAACCATAGTTGATAACTGAGTTTGATCAACTGGGACTAGCCGAGAAGCTCCAAAATCCGAAACTTTTGCTGTGCAATTGTCATCCAAGAGTATGTTCTCAGGCTTCACATCTCTATGAATGATTGGTGGAGTTGCAGAATGCAAACAAGCCAGCGCATTTGCTGTTTCTACAGCAACTCTTAGACGAACTCGCCAAGACATGGGTGAAGCCCTGTTTTTGCCATGGATGTGATCAGAAAGGGTACCATTGGGAACAAATTCATAAACCAATAAAGGGACCTCCCTCTCTAAACAGCATCCTAAAAGCTTGACCACGTTTGCATGACTAATTTGGGACAAGAAAATGAACTCGTAGATGAATGTCTTAACTTGGCTCTGATCAAAGGCCTTAGGCTTCTTGATGGCTACCTCTCTACCATCTTCCAAGGTTCCTTTGTATACCGTGCCAAACCCTCCTTTCCCAACAATTTGGCTCTCATCGTAATTGTTGGTTGCCTTTTTGAGCTGTTCTGCACTAAAAATCAAGGCTGTTTCATCTGATAATTGGCGCTGATGCAATTCATGTTTTAATATTTTACCACCATTTTGCTCAAAGAACTTCCTCTTCATCTTAAGTAGCTTTCTTTTGCTGTATATAAAGATCAACCACGTGATTCCCAATAGCACAACCAGCATACTTACGCCAATTCCTACAATATAGATCATAATATTGTAAATTTTGTCTACAGAAATCATAACTTGAGCAAAAAGAAGGCATGCTCCAATGGAAAATTATAAATTCAACATAAAACCTACCAATGGAAAATTCGACCACTTCAAATGGATTTGCAGTACAACGTGTTTCTTCTTTCCTGCCATTTCCATAATACCCTTTTGGGCAGAAACAAGTAAAGCTTCCCACGTTATTGGTGCAATGTTTTTCATCTATGCAATCATGTGATCCATCTTTACACTCGTCAACATCTTCAAAACAAACACGACAAGAAAGAAATGGTCGATTAGCATACAAAGGAAATTAGGAGATGTTAAGAAAAAAAAAAACAAGTAAAGAATTTGTGTACCTTGGCAACCATTTTGGAGATATGGATTCCCCTTGTAACCTTTTTTGCATTCACAACGGTAACCATAACCATTCTCTGGGTCATCGCAGAAGCTATTTTCCTTACAAGCATAATCAGGCTTGTTCTTAGAAACATTTGCGCAACGCTGAGTCCCAATTGTCCAATCAAGCACCATAGGAACACGATCTATTTGTTTCAAGTCATCAAAACTTTTTAAAGAGAAATTAAACTTACTCTCATCAGCAACAAAGGCAAAGCTACAAGGATCATTTAAATCCTCTACTTCTGAATAATTGTAGTAGCTTGATACATATACGCTTATATTTGTAAGCCTATCTGGTATTGAGACCTGACAGCATCCTATACCCGAGCAGGAACCATTGTTGACAATTTGGTCTGTCGGCGGCTGGTTACAATAGGACATGCATCCGGTGAAGACATATCGGCTTTCACGGTAACCGTGAAGAGAGGCTTTAGTGTCACATCCGACGGCAGTGAACTTGTTTGTGTCACTTGAGATGGTGAACATGGGGACCGAAAGCGAGGCCGTATTATTACTTGGCAGAAGTGAACCATCGTGGTAACAATCTTTAGCCACGAATTGCATGATTTCCACCTGACCTTGTTCGAGTGATATATTGACAACTGGTATGTCACTTCCCATCAAGTAAGCTACTTCAGGATAAGAAGATTTGTTGCAGGTGATTGAAAAATTGTAGTTCAAGTAACAGCCTTGTCCGATGCCAAAAGGGTATGGAATGGTAAGATTTCCACACTTATCTGGGCAACCTGGCAAGGCTTGAGATGCTACAGATGTTACCGTTGCTAGTAACCACAGCAAAGCAATCTGCAAAAGTAGTGATCTCTCCAGAAACCCGGCCATGGCCAAAAGCTCTCGGATCTTACAACAAATAAAGGTAAAGAATTACACAATTACTCTCGGCCTTTTATGGAGTCAAGGTCGTGCTTGGGGGATTTCTATGCAAGTGACCATGAAAGATACTCATTACCTGAAATATTAAAACCTGGAGTCCTTGACGCTGGTTTTGAGAAACTTACGTAACCGGTACGTGCTTTTAGTCTTGGTCGTCGAAAGTCAATCAACGCATGCAACTATTCTATTTGTTTGATCCTTTCTTCGTTTAATTGTCAAGCTAATAATGGAGCCAAGTACAATAATGATGTAATGAAAATTAAACTTCTTTTTATTTTTTTTGGGTAAATAATGAAAATTAAACTTCAGTTCTAACTTTATATTGTTTTCATAATTGTTTTATTATTGTGAGAGCACTAATCAAAGGGTTTTTTACTGGAGCACTAATCTAGGATTTTCCCTATAAATGCAGATCATGTCTAATAAATTGACTAGTCCTATAGGAAACTGATTTTCAGTATAGATAGATACCCTGGAAACTGGTGGACAGAATTAAAGAGCGACAATTCTTTTTTGCTAAACAATCATCATTTCATAAAATCATATATAGCTACAAAATTGCTAGTACCAACCAAAGACCATGAAAAGAGAATAGAGCAGGAGGTGTTGAGGAACATATTGACACAGTATATAAAGAGACCTGCAGATTTCAACAGAAACAAGAACAGAGAATATAGTGGAAAGATGGAAGGAAAACCAATCTCATAAGAATTACCCTTTTTTTTTAACGAAAATTGGTACGACTCCAATAAATCTTGTCCAGTTGTTAATAAAATTTAGCCCATTTTCGTGCAAAAAAAGACTAATTTGTCCATTTTTACAAGTTTATTAAGTGTGTAAATTGTAATTGAAAATTTTGAAAGTTTAACGGCTAAATATATATACAAGATTGGAAAGCAATTTTGGTTTGCAAAATGCATTCAATTTCTAGCCACAAAAGAGATTGATGCAGTAACCACGTTCTTATTACTTGATGAAACAAGAAAAATGGAACAGTGTTACAGGGGAAGGCCGAAGGCAGGGCAATAACTTTCAAACACCTTCTCAATCAAGAGAAGCCAATATGGTTATATTACATAAAGAATTCCTAATGGAAAACTGAGTTTGGAGTTTGGACTAATTAAAATTACTTATAAAACAATCTATCTGCCATCACTTATTTCAAATGCTTCTTGCTTAACAATGCTGCTGTTGCCATATGTAGTACTGGCAGTGGCATTATCACTGATCGAGCTTGGACTAATTGATGGACGACGAAGCAAATGCTCTGTCTCTTCTAAATTTACTTGAACTCCAACCCATGGATGATTTCCCATCATACTTAATTCCTTCAGCTCCATTGCAACTTGTTCCATGTCCGGCCTTTCCTCCCCATTTACTCTTAAACACCTCTTTCCAATCTCAGCAACTTCCTTAATCAGCTCAATGGGACCTTCTTTGGCAACTTGGTCATCAAGAATCTGAAACAATCTATACTGATTATCATCATCTTTAAGTGAAGACAAGAAAACATTGACTAAACTTCTCTCCTTCTCTGGCCTGTTGGAAGCAATAGCCCTTTTGCCGGTTAGTAGCTCAACAAGGACTACGCCAAAACTATAAACGTCACTCTTCTCTGTGAATTGGCCGGTATGGAAGTATTCAGGATCTAAATATCCAAAAGTTCCTTGAATCATGGTTGATGACTGAGTTTGATCCACCGGAACTAGCCTTGAAGCTCCAAAATCCGAAACTTTTGCTGTGTAATTGTCATCCAAGAGTATGTTCTCAGGCTTCACATCTCTATGAATGATTGGTGGAGTTGCGGAATGCAAACAGGCTAACGCATTTGCTGTTTCTGCAGCAACCCTTAGTCGAACTCCCCAAGACAAGGTCGATGCCCTGTTTTTGCCATGAATGTGATCAGAGAGGGTACCATTGGCAACAAATTCATAAACCAATAGAGGGACCTCCCTCTCTAAACAACATCCTAAAAGCTTGACCACGTTCTCGTGACTGATTTGGGACAAGAAAATGAACTCGTAGATGAATGTCTTGACTTGGCTCTGATCAAATGTTTTGGGCTTCTTGATTGCTACCTCTCTGCCATTTTTGAGGATACCTTTGTATACCGTGCCAAAGCCTCCTTTCCCTAAAATTCGACTCTCATTGTAATTGTTGGTTGCTTCTTTGAGCTGTTCTGCAGTAAATATGAGGGCTGTTTCACTTGAAATTTGGCGTTGATTCAATTCATTTTGTAACATTTTACCACCATTTTGCTCAAAGAACTTCATCTCCATCTTAAGTAGCTTCCTTTTGTTGTATATAAAAAACAACCACGAGACTCCCACTAACACAACCAGCGTACTCACGCCCATTCCTGCAATATAGATAAGATTGTAAATTATCGATAAATCACAAGTCATGGGGAATCATATGATACAATATAAAACATACCAATGGAGAATTCGATCACTTTTAGTTGACAACCTGATCCGTCTGTCCTGCCATCTCCCTCATAACCTTTTGGACAGGAACAGGTATAGTTTCCCATGGTATTAGTGCAATGTTTTCTATATTTGCACTTATGTGAGCCATCTTTACACTCGTTCACATCTTGGAAAACAAACACAAGAAGAAATTAATGGTTGATCAGTATAGAAATGAAAGAAAGGAGATCAGCAGAAGAGCAAACAACAGTGAATTAATTTATTATATATCTACATACCTTGGCAACCATTTTGGTTTTGGAGATATGGGTTTCCCTTGTAGCCTTCTTTGCATTCACAACGGTAGCCAGAACCATAGGTATGGCAGGTACTATTTTCTTTACAAGCATAATCATGCTTATTCTTTGAAATGATTTCACAAGACTGATTCCCAATTGCCCAATCAAGCACAATAGGAAGACGATCTATATTTCTCAAGTCATCAAAACTTTGTAAAGAGAAATTAAACTTACTCTCCTCAGCAACAAAGGCATAGCTACAAGGATTCATTAAATCCTCCAAGTATGAATAATTATAGTAGCTTGATATAGATAAGGAAATATTCTTAATCCCACCTGGAATTGGGACTTGACAGCATCCTATACCGGAGCAGGAACCGTTGACAAGGTCGGACGGCCGGTAACAATACGACATGCATCCGGTGAAGGTAGGCCGGCTCTCACGGTTACCTGTCACAGTGGCTTGAGTGTCACATCCAACAGCGGTGAACTTGTTTTTCGTACTTGAGATGTTGAACATTGTTGGAACCCAAAGCCATGGACGGGACCATTCCTCACGTAAACCATTCTTGTAACAATCTTTAGCCACGAATTGCAGGATTTCAAGCTGACCTTGTTGGGGTGACATGTTGGTGACTGGTATGTTAGTGTTCATTAAGTAAGGTGTATGAGGCTCGGACGATTTATCGCACAAGATTCCAAAATTTGTGTTCAAGTAACAGCCATCTTCGATGCCAAAAGGATATGAAATGGTAACATTTCCACACTTATCTGGGCAACCTGGCCAGGGTTGGGATGCTACAATTGCTATCGCTGCTAGCAACCAGAGCAAAGAAAGTCTCTCCAGCAAGCCGGCCATGGTTGAAAAGCTCTCGGATCTTACAACAAATTAAGGTACAGATTCATATAATAAAACAGAACAAAAAAAATTGGGCTAAAAATGATCGATGGATTAAAAAAAAAAACTTACACAATCATTACGTAAAATATTAAACCTGGAGTCTTTACGCCGGTTCTGAGAAAATTATGTAACCGGTGCTTTTAGTCTTCCTCTTTCAATATAAGTCGAAAGTCAATCCACACAACTATTCTGTTTGTTTGATTCTTTCTTCGTTTCATTGTCAAACTACTAATCTATTGGAGTCAAGTACAATAATGATGTAATGGAAATTAAACTATACAGTTCTATATTTATAGTATTTTTTTTTCATAATTATTTTGTGCCAGCACTAATCAAAGGGGACACGCAAGCATTTTTTTTTTCTGGAGCAAATTTAAACTAATCTAATTTTAAATAAATTATTAAATATATTAACTTAGCTTGGATTCCTTAGCTATGGTTTCCCTATAAATGCAGTTAAATTGCTTAAAGTCCTAAAGGAAACCGATTTTAAAGACATAATGGCTAGTATAAGAAGCAGCAAAAGCATCGGGATTTTATTACCTTGATTAATCTACCCAAAGTATACTGCCCCACAAATTCATTCGAATAGAGTAGAGTCCTTTCTCTTCCACAAATTTTTTTTTTTTTTTGCCATTTCGTCGTCAACAAACAAGTAGAAAAGGAATGGTATGAAAGTGTGAACTAACCTTTGTGGTTTATTGGCAAATTTCTTTTGACGCAAAAAATAAGTAGCAAAATAAAAATGCAATGTTGATCAATCATCATTTCATAAAATCATAGGTACAAAATTGCGGTACCCTTAGTGCTAGTACCAACCAAAGACCATAAAAAGAGAATCAAGCAGGAGGTGTTTAGGAACATATTGACAGAACAAGAAAAGAGAATAGAGTGGAAAGATGTGAGAAAAACTACATAAAGATGCACACATAGAATGGAGCAAGGGTTGCGTTCGGAGCCTAATTAAAAAAAGCTAAGAGAAAAGTTTTGATACTGTCTAGAAAACAAATGAAGTTCATGAGCAAAGCAAAGCCACAGATTTTCACTGACCAAAACAGTTGAATAAAGTGTCACATACAACACATAACTTTGACCATTAGAACAAAACTATGATCAAGTAACAACCAGCTAATCAGCAAAAAGATTGTTAATGTCTCAGAGCTCAAAAAGATTGTCAATCCAAACAAACTCAACTCCCTAGCACCCACCCTTGCACAGTGGTAAAATCCAATCTGTCTCATTCCTTCACTTACAAAAGGGGAGCAAAGGCAATTCTATCTAGGCGGCTAGTAGCCGATGGCACCAAATATCTGAATGTAGTCCACAAAAGCTTGTGACAGCAACACATACCTTGCAAAACTTCTTATTATCACAGAAGATGAAATACCCTGACCAACTTATACAAAATAAGGTCAGATAAGGTTGAAAAGGAAACTTACAATAACAGTAAGCCACTCCCTTAGCTTTAACCTACCAGCTATTCCCCTGATTACAGAACGAGAAAGAAATCTATGACAAAACAAAGCCATGGATTGGTGGTTTTACAGTTAGTTAATGACTTAGCAAATAATATCAACCTTTCCAGCCATTTAAATGCCATGCAGAAAACAAAGGGGTCAATCAGTTCACAATAGAATATAAACACCATATTATGTCATGTTCCCAAACTCGCATTAAATCTGACAAGCTTCCTGCTCAATCAATTTTGAAGTAACCATATCAGACAATATGTTTACCTCAAAACTAGCTTCAATTCTAAAATTTTAGGAGAGCGAGAGAGAGAGAACTATCACAAGCAAAAAAAATTAATTTTAAATTATTAAAAAGCTGTTGAAGGAGCTAGAACAAAAATTGGGTAAATACATAACTGTTTTATGCTTAGGAAATGCATGATTTTAAACTCTAGGCTTAAGTTTCCCCAAACAATTGAAACCAAATGTAAGCAGCAGAATTCTTGAAATGACTTATATATATGAATAATGGTTGACACGGAGATTATAAACAGTTTCAAAAGAGTTAGAAGTAAAACCTGCATAAGCAGAAACAAACTCTGAAAAGAATCCTGCCATCTAATTGTCTAAGAAATGATCTAATAAAACTTTGTAACATTTAAGGTATTGACTAACAACAACCCTTGACAGAGAAGCCCTTATAAATCAAATACTTGTCTAGAAGACAAACTAGGATCAATTATGCTCCTATTTACTCAAGACAACCCTGACAAACAGGTGGCTAAATCGAGAAGAATGGTTCCCAGTATTAAAGGTATAGATGAGCATATTCATGTAACTATATAGCAGATCACATCTCCAATTAAATAATGCTTATAATTATTATGTTAGTTCTTTACGCAGTATCAAACCGAGTAATACAGCTTCTACACATTAACCTGCCGCATCTAAGGCCCACGTAACTCTTGGGAGGGTACAGCATCAAAATTAAGCAGGCAAGTAGAACAACCAAAACCCAATAAAGTACTACTAGCCCCAGTAATTGCTGTTTTTCAATCCACCTCAATTGTGCATAATGAACGATTGCCCGCAATAGTAAAATATCTACATTTATCATAGTCTATCGAGTATAGACTCTATACCAAACTTCTCTCTAGTTTTACAACTATCCTATCAACTTTACGTTGAACCTCAAAACACATACAGCCTCGTTCCATGAGATCAAATACCTCACAGCACATATTTATTTCTTGTAATTACTGCAATCAGATGAGCTATTTCTCAATTCAAGACCCAGAAAAACAATACTAAAAACCAAGTGCCTATCAAGATATGTTTGGTTGCTTTTCACCTGCCAAATCTGAACTTGGAAGATACATCAGTGTGATGTTAAGACAAGAGGAAGCACAGAAAACATTCAAACAGATATAATGGAGAGAGAATCCACATACCCCAGCTGCTTCAACAAAGGAAAACGAGAAGCAGGTGCCAATGAAGCTTCTGGCGATGAAACTTGGCAAATTTAACATCCTTACAAATAGAAGGGTGTTATAAGCAGGAAAAAGCTTATTACACTAGGCCAATTAACAAAACTGTTAAACAATCCCCCAGAGAAGTTAACATGAACATGAAACAAAAACTGTGAGCAACTATTTGTTGAATAAAGTTTGACAAACAAGCCACAGTAAAACATTAGCAATAAGACATAAAACAGAGCCAATAATAATTCATAGAAAATAAAATTTAAGTCCTACAGGTGCCCTGAATATTTCATATCAATAAAAGTTGAATGGCCTTTCTTAAATGCAACTTCATGAACTGAACTTTAATCCACGTCTCTGCAAATTTCATAACAGTACAGCAAGGTTAAAGATGTGAGTCCCAAACTTCCAACAAAGTCATGGCAAGAGGTAAGAAATCAGGTTCACAAGAGCTCCAAGAAACATCAGTCCTGTAAAATTATACAATAATAACAATGGAGAGGGTTAAGAAAAGATATAAACATAAGATAACCACAAACAACAGGAAGATATGTCAGTGGCGTGCATATGAGAAACCCAAACACAGAAGGCATTTTCTCATAGGAAAATATGTGGATACCAAGAGGTCCAAGCATCGCCAAATCCATCACTGCACTATAATGTTAAATAACATCTTAATCAAGAAAAGGATGGTTACATATAAGTGGGATTGTACTGCATTTTTAGCAAAAAATGCTAATAAAACAGGAAAATGAACACTCGAGACCCTTTCATACTTGAGCATGTAGGCTAACATTTGCCAGTCATTAGAAGAGGACAGGCTCGAATAATTCTTCCCTTCCCAAATATGAAAAAGTCAAAAGAGATTACCAAGATATATTGGTAGTGATGGTAAACAGAAAAGTAAAATTGAAAAAGCATATGAAGTTGAGAAAAAGTTCAATGTAGGACTAATTATACAATCAGGTGCTCATACATTTCCTTGTTTTAGATCAGTTTCTTCTTTAAAACACATAAGAAAACAAGGAAATACTCTTGAGCATAAAAAGAACTTATAACCTTTTCATGCTCTTGATACAACATAAGATATTCATGCATTTGTATTACTTTCACATAAAGAACATGAATATAATGGATTTGGGTCTAACTTTTTTAAGAATAAATAAAATTTCACAATGTGTATATATATATACACACACTGCTGCATTTACAAAAAAACAAGTTGGCTTATACAGCTGTGACCAAAACCATGTTTTGCACTGCTAAGGATCTTTAGATAGTTTTAGTGGTGGTTTATCAAAAATGAAACACAACATTAGAAAACAGCATATAATGATAAAAGAAGCCAGCGGGTTTAACAAATTAGTTACCTCTCAGCATACAACGATCAACAGCGTATATCTGCATCACTTCATCTCTGCCATGAACTTCTCATACTCAGCGTCTGCACCATAGGTTGTTTTCTCTGCAGAGGAGGCTGCTGGAGGCAAAGGAGGATTTGGTGCCCAAGGCACATTGCTAATGCTCTGGGAATGGTCTGCCGAAGATGAAGGTGCTGGGGGTGGGGGTGGGGGAGGAACTGCATTGTAATAAGAAGTGTAACCTAATGAAGATGTTGGATATGCAGAATGTGAGTTTGGCGGCATTGAGTTCCCATAGATATTTGTAGCAACAGCAGGAGTAGAGGTACTGTTTTCAGATTGCACTCCAGGTGGGAAACTCTGCGATGTTTCAGTAGAAGTCGCAGGTGGCGGTGGAACACCAGGGGGAACTGTCTGCATTTGTGGGGGATATTGCATGCCATAAGGAGGCATAGGCTGACCAGGAACAGGAGGATACATGGTTGATCCAGGCGGAGGGGGAGGAGGGGCATACGGAGCATAAGGAGGAGGAGGAACTGGTGGCCCCCATGGAACTGGATTTCCAGCATAACCAGCAGGTGCAGCATTTGGAAGTGTACCTCCAGTTGCATATTGCTGTGATGGATAGGCACCAGGTGGCTGACTGGAAACAGGGTAACTGGGAACTGTTGATGCAGGAGGACCAGGAGGGACAGTAGGTTGTGGTGGCTTGCCGGCAACTCTCACAGCTATGGTTCTTCCCTCAAGACGGTAACCATTCATTCCCTTAATAGCATTGTTTGCCATGTCAACATTGGCATACTTCACAAAACCATACCCTTTACTAAGTCCAGTAACCCGGTCCTTAATTACCTTAGCCATCACAATTTCGCCATAAGATGAAAACAAACTGATCAAACCATCATCATCAAGATTTGGAGGTAAGTATCCTATGTACAAATTGGTATCATCAAATTCCTTGGGGGGCTTAACAGGATTGGACCCTAAGCCAGGGTGTGCACTTCCAGCACTTGTACTGTTGCTAGCCCATGGAGGATTGGTTCCAGAACTAGCAGATGCTGAGTTTTGCTTGCTTCCTGAATCAGGAACAGTAGCTCCTACCTCAGCCAAGAAATTCTGATATTCATCATCCATTTTCTTCCCTGTTGATCCCTTCATTGGACAATCGATTGTTGGATGCCCACCATCACCACAAATCTTGCATGAAACATCACTCTTAAAGGTTGAAGTGCGTGAAGGACACGCATACTGTCGATGCCCTGGCTCACCACACAACCTACAATATTCTTCATCTCTTATTGTTCCATTCAGGGCAGCAAGTTCCCTCAACTGTTGCCTCTTATGCTCATTCAATACTTCATCAACAGGCTGCAAGAGTTTTTCTACCATTGCTGCAGCAGCCTCAAGTGATTCTTGCGTGTCAGCCTCGACCAAAACATGCAAGTCCTCATTCTCTGAAGGATCAGGCTTCAAATCTCTCTTCTGCTGCAACCTACCCTCCTTCACCGAACCTTTGCCCCTAATTACAATCTTTGCACCCGTCTCCTTCTCCATCCTCTTCTGGGTATTCCCCCTAGGCCCAATAATCAACCCAATAAAATTGTATCCCGGGTATTCTTTCATTGGTATATAAAGCTTCTTCTGAAGCTTGGGAGGCCTATAGTCTGCTGGTGGCTTAAATGCAGGATTCTTCTTAAGAATCTGTGAAATAATTTCTTGTCGCTCTTTGTTCAATCTCTCTCTTGCCCTATATTCCCTGGTATTAATCCTAATTCCCATATTATCATATATAGGTTCAGGTGAAGGAGACCTAGCTCCCTCAGGTCTATCATCCAAAGGCAATCCAGATTGCAACATTCTACTAATCTCTAGCAACCTACTATTTAAAGCTTGAATCTCAGGGTCAAATTGGATACCTCCAGTGAAATCTTTCATGAAATCAGGGAGCTGAATCACTGGCTTGGGCTCATCATCTGCCCATCTAGACCTCCTCTTCTTGGTTCCACTACCTGCCTCTTCGTTCCCGTTCCCGTTCCCGCTCTGATTATTGTTGGAATCAGAAGGCGGATCCCAGCGACTCCTGCGTCGCCTACGGCTGGTGGCTTCCTCTTCTCCACCAGAATAATCTTTGTCGGTGGTGCCACTATGAGTGTTAGTTAACCCATTTTCCGACAGTAGAGGCTTCTGGATCTCGGGCTTCACAGAGGAACCGTTGTTGTTACTGCTATAGTTGGGGGCAGATCCTAGGGTTTTGGAGGAATCGGAATCGAAGTTGTGCGACGGCGGTGGGGGCGGCGGGTAATCGGAGGGAAAGGATTGGGGAGGCGGAGGAGGGTTTTGGTTGTGCAAATTTAGGGATTGGGGATCGTTAAAGCTTGCTTCGACAGAATCCATGGGAAGCCAGCTAGGGTTTCAGTTCGAGACAGAAAGAGCGGGAGATAGGAGAGCGCTTTCTGGAGAGTCGTCGAGATGAGACGTATTCGTGAAAACTGAGAATCCCTAGTTGGAGTTTTGGTGTTTTCTTCCGAGTACTTATTTTAGATTCATTAATATATAAAATGGTGCGGAAATTAGGCGGTGAAGTGAACTAAATAAGACGTCTCTTTGGATTCGGATTTGGAATCGACCTATCAGATTTTGTGGTTGGTATTTTTGGAAAGTCCATGGACTTGACTCTTGAGGCTTCTAGCTCTAGGCCTACCCTTGCTAAATGCTCGCCTAATTGGACCATTTTTGGGGCCTATAAATCCCCTTACTTGGGTACGGGGTACCCCCTTTGCTACTATTTTTCATAACTTCCATTCTTTTATGTCACAACTCACAAGATTCATGTCTAAGGAGTGGGAACTCTACTTCTTGACTTATTGCTGAAAAGAGGTTAGGGAGTTCATCAAAATAGTAAGAGTTCACGGTTCGAACCCCACTCCTTCCCTTTCCCCTGATGTAGGACAATAAATATTTGGAAAGGTGTGAATCCCGATTAAGGTAATTATGCATTTAGTCCTCTAAATTAAGATTTTGAGTTTGAAATTTTGCAAATAAAGAAAATTAATGATTGAAAAAAATTTAACTTGAACAAACTTAATCGTAAGACAAATATGGATATAATTTATATTGAAAAAGTTTGGGAACTTTCCTATATTTTATATCGATTATCCATTTTAGGAGCTATTTCTTGTATATAATGTTTGTTTGGTTGGTTTAAAACTTTAAATAGGAGTTTGATGTTCCATACATAAGGTTTTGCATTCGAATCTTATAGATAAGGGGAAAAAAGAAAAGAAAAGAGTTTACTCAAATGAGGTCATATTACTACTTGACCTGAATTAATTAGGATTCAATATAACTACTTATTTCTAAGAAATTAATAATTATCATTATGTAGGTTTTGATTCATGATTGTTTGCAATTGATCAAGGGTGATTGGATTACTGAAGTTCGGGAGAACAATCTATGTGCACATATACTGGTACTGGGTAGCTTGACTCATTCGGCATAAGATGGAGTTAATATTTATTAGTACCCCCTACCAGTTCCTCCTCTCCTCGCAGAGGATCTGGTGGTAGGATGAATGATTAAGTTGTAATTTTTTTTGGTCAAAAATTTATTGTTCTTAAGTAGAAAATAAATTACTTAGACTTTATTTATCCAAAAAATAAATTACTTGACTTTGAGATTGACGCCCAAAGAAAAAAAAAGGCTTTGAGATTTCCTTCCATAAGTGAGGGTCAAGCTACTAAAATCACAACTCTCAAAGGGTTAAAACAAATCACAAGATTCACAACTCTCATTCTCTCAAAATAAAAGGGTTAAATTGCAATTAAATTAAAATTGTGGTTGAATTGAGCAATTAACTCAAAGTTTAAATTTCCTCATAGATGTAGTGAAAGCAGCTTGTTTGTTTCTTGTTCGTCTACCTCGGTCCATTTCATCTTTGTTTTCAGTCTTCTTTAAATTTCATCGACGATTAAAAGAAAAAACAACTGAAAAAAGAGGAATAAAGAAACTAAGGAACCAAAAAGGAAACAAAGAATTTGTTACAACAAATAGTTTATTTACGCATTTCATTCTGAGAAAAAAAATGCTGATTGGAAATGAATCTCGGAGATTGCTTCTTCTTCTCGTAATTTTCCTCTTGACGATTTATCTCCGAGTTAACTCAGCCATTGGACTCTGCGAACACAGCTTCGTTGACCGCAACAAGCTCTACAACTTTACCTTGGCTTCTCCTTTGCCCAAATTCCCTCACGGCGTCCTCAGCGAAGACGGGTAATTAACTCACTCTTCCTTTCTCACCTTTAGTTTCCCCGATTTAAATATCTGTCATTTTTTGTCAATATATTAGTCTTTTCTGGTGGAACGAGGTTGTCAAAATGTTGGGTTTTTCCTTCTTTTTTTTTTTTTTTTTACAATCTATGTAGTTATAATACTAAAATTTATTCGGTGCAACTTGGTCTAATATATATATATATATATATATATATATATATATATATATATATATGAAGTAGAAAAGGNGAGAAATTTTTGGTGGCTTTCGGTAGAGAAATAAGTTTGCAAATTTGATTACGTATGATTTTTAGACAAGTTTGCTGATTTTTAAAGAATGTTATTTTGACTTTGGGTAAACAGACAATGGCAAATAGGCTGTAGGCTGTAGCTGAACTTTAGACCTGTTTGATTTGGAGTATTATTATTGGAAAGTTTGTTTATCTCTTCAAAATTAAGAATCAGCTTTATTTTGTTGCAAATTATTTATGTTAGTTTGATTTGATAGACTTGGGTCAGATCATAAATTTATTGAAATTTCTTTCAATTCATTCAACTATGCCAGGTTTTATAAGGTGGTTGAGAATGAGACCGTGCTCTGGTTTCAGGTTGGCTCCATCAGGTCACACTTTATTTCTTTGTTTAACTGGCATCATTTTCTTTCTTTCTTTTTCTGGTTTCTCTCTTGTTGATACATGCTCAAGAGACTTTAGATTAATTGTAACCATTGAGCGGAGCGGAGGCTATAAATGTTAATTAACATCTTACAATGGTTCTACAAGCAAGTGCATTATATCTACAATATAGATTCAGCATAATTTCTTAATAGCTTTCTTTTCAATGACTCAATGGAGCAGCTTTGCGATGGAATGGTTTTTAACCATGATCCACCTAGATGTGTTATGTGCTCGGTAAATCTTCTACATTTTCATCTGTGTTATTGTTCACATGTGACTGTCAAAAGGCCATGATAAGATGCAAGTCAGGGCTGACACACCTTTCCTCCTCCTTTTTTATTTGATTTTGTCATGATAATTCAGGGCTGTGGAGGCGCATCACACTGTGGAATGGAATGTAGTGCATTAGTGGCTGAAATTTCTGATGGTAAACAATTTTGCAGATCTGTATGCATTTTGCTTGTAGTTCCTTTGTTTCTAGTTATAACTGAGTGCTATTGTTATTATGATAAACTTTGTATATAATTGTTTGTTAGTTAAGAATCAATGCTTGAAGCAATTAGCTTCTAGCAGTAGTAATTGAATTGAATTATTGAGTTTTCTTAACAAAGCTATTTTTCTTCATTGTTAAAGTTTACTTATTTTAGATTTACCAGTCTTATATTAATGAGAATGTGTGATTTTCTTTCTTTTTGGAGTGTACTGCCGTTTCACATTGGATTAATGTAGAAGTAAAAGGTTTCATTGATGACCAAGGTAGTCGTTATAACACTTTTTTACATGTTCATTATTGTCAGCATAGTAAAGACTATATCATATATATGCTTGTAGGAAGCTAGAGTTCTGTGGTGTTCTTTCCTTTATTGGACAAATAAGTGCAGTGTGTTAAAGTTTAAACTTTAACCCAACCTCTGTGGTTAATGCAGGTTACCGAGTATGCACTACCCTTGGACATGCCTTAAGCACAAATGTTAGCATCCTCGGTAAGTCAATTTTCCCTTTTATTTTAGGTGTCTTGCAGTGTCTTCCACTCCATAAAGGAATAAGTTTAACACTTTAACTTATCTTCACCTCTCAAAGTGGCATTTCTTGATGTGGTTAAGCCTTATATTCACCACATTTAACAAATAGAGCTTTTAGTGGTACTTTGCCTTTGCAGATTCATATGCTTTCTCTTTCTCTAGTCTCATGCTAAGAGAAGATAGTTTGTTTTATTCTTTGTATGAATGCAGTTTGGTAATATTGATGGTTCTACTATTTCATACATGAAACAGATGCTAACAATCCTTACAAGGGTGTCATTGTTAGAATGTCAAGCAGCGACACAGAGCACAACTGTTCACTCTCTGTCTCAGTTATTTGTGATTCGACTGGATTTCAAGTAAGAGCTTTTTCCTTCAATGTGTATTCTAAATTTTATCACATAAAAATCCCCTGGTGCTGGTTATAACTGTACCATGATGCATCCCTTATTTATCATTATGTTTTACAGGGGCCAACTTCAATGAAGAAATCGGGGAAGTGTGATTATGTGAGCATCTAGAAAACTTACTTTTGCCATTAGGATTTCAATATTTCATAAACTTGAGACTTTTTTCACCCAAACAGTGCATGTGTTGTTGTGGTGAGTATGCTTATGCTTTGATATGCACATATATGCATTTGATGATGTCCAAGAATTTCACTTTTCTGATGTATGTATCTTCAATAACTGCTGTCATTTCAAATGCTTTTGCAAATCTTTCTGTATATGATTACTCTACAGGGTATAACCATTTCATTTCATTGCAGTTGTTTGATAAAATACCTATATTGATGTGTGGGGCATAGCAAGGGATTGGTTATTTTCTCCCAGCATTAACTGACCACTAATGAAATATAGAGGGGCATATAGAGAAAAGCAATAGCAAGTGATTTCCAGTGTTTTTATTATTATTTATTAATTTTTTGGCTGAGGTTTCTAGCTTTTAGCAAATTATGTCGTTTTCATCCATCCAAACTGATGAACTTTCTTGACGTCATGTTTTTGAGGTCATGATGGGAACTTTAGGTCCCTTTCATCGCAGTTATGGTATGATTATTTGTGCTTAAGCTGGTGTACCCATGGAATAAATGAGGTTGAGTTTGATCAAGGTGTTCATATTCTAAAAACCTGTCTGAGAAGGAAAAAGGAACTTGTATTATTGTAAGGCAGAACTTCAAATGCTTTGCACTCTATGCATACTTGCACTGCCAAAAGGCCATCGAGGTTATAGTGAAATGGTGATATTTGCTCTTTTACAAATATATGAGATGCTAAAATTTCTTGAATTCAGGAAGATTTACATGGGAAATACTTTAAATAGAAAGCACAATATCTATTGTGTTGATAATCTGTTTCCTTACATTTGATTGGTGGATTACTTATCATCTCCGGTGTTTCAAGTTTGTCTTCTTTTATGACAGGCTACAGAGCTGCGGCATCCTTCTGGTTGTGCAACAATCATATCCTTTCATAAGGGGGGACTTGGCTGGTTTGGTACCTTAATGATCATGTGAGGGTTTTTACTTCCCCCTGAGTTATTAAATTTCTTATTATTAACAATCTAGAAAGTCTATCTTGATTGAATGGTTGGGTTTTTTTTTTTTTTTTTAATCTAGTATCTTATGCCTCTTTGGAGCCTATCTGCTTGCTGGTGCAGTTTATCGACATTTTTTCCTGGGAGTTCATGGCATAGATGTAAGTTTTCCGCTCATATTTTTCCATTCTGTTTGAATGCCGTTCTTTCTTTCTTTCTCTTAGTTTTTTTGCATGGAAGTTGGGAGTTTGGCTTGCCTTGGTCCATTTTTTGAACAATTTTCTGACACTGTCATGGCGTTCCTCCACTTGCTTCAGGTAATTCCGAACTTGGATTTCTGGGCCAGCTTACCACATAGAACACAGGTACCCCTTGTAAATCAATTATATATAGCCAGTATTTTCTATGTAGACAATAGCATGATGCAGAACTTGTTAATTACACAATTATATATGCTGTCGTCTTGCAGAGTTTCTTCTCTTCTTTGGTGTGGAAGTTTAGAGGACCGTCAGAGAGTCATAGAAGCTCGTATTCTCCGGTCAATTTTTGAATAATTGCAGTTTTGTTCTTTGTTAGCCAGTAGACCAATTTTGAGAGAGGTTGGCCATGAAACCGTCGGTGGGCAAGTGCAAATGATTGTATCAAAGAGTTGCTTCCCATCTGTTATGGCATGATATCTAATCTTGAAATCCAATGCAGAACTACCACAACTTCTTGATTGTATTATCTGTCAAATTGGTAGATCTCTCTGTGGTACAATCTAAATTGTACTGATTGTTTCTTAGGCTACTTTCAGTGTATTGTTATTTTTCATAATAAATAAATACATAGAAAAATGATTTCATGGGCAGCACAGATTGAGCTAAGCTAGTTTGGTCTTGTTTATTCTTAAACTTGGGTCCTTCTTCTGTCAGGTTCCTTCAGCTCAAAATTGGTTTTTGAATTTTGATAGATTCTTAATGGGCTAATGGGCTTTAGGCCCACTTCAAGCCTGCAAAGATCGTCCAATTAAACATTGTAAACATCGAAGGTTTTGGTTTTTAACTCTTTGTCGGCCGAGTAAAATAATTGCTTCATGGGGAAACAATGACTTGAAATTTTCTATTTCAAAATCTAGCCTCTACCCCCCCCCCCCCCTAAAAGGAAAGGGTGTAATTATTTGATACACTGATGGTGTAAATTTTGAACTCCACAAGCGGGTTGTGGAGTTGACACATGTCCAATTTTTGAATTAATTAAGTTTTAAATATTTCAATCTAGTCCCTAGATGACACATGTCACCCTTTAGGACCCGCTTGTATAGTCTGTTAAACTCTACTGATGGTGTATTGTATAATTTGCCATTGTATAATTTGCCAAAAGGAAAATAATTTAAGAAAAAAAACAAGAGAATACATACTTAAAGCCTTATAAGAGTATACTAATGATTGTGTGGTTACAATTTGTCTTAAATTAATTCATAATCTATATTATTTGGGAATAAAAACAAGTCTATATATGTAACTACCATATAATATCTATACATATGGAGAGAAATCAAGACAAAGTTTTATATTTTTCCAATTTAATAAATAATAATTGGTATTAGAATATAATTTAAATTACGTTGTGAGGTCTTAATTCAATATGGTAGGTTACAAAGACAACTAAAACAAAGAAAATCTAATCATATTATAAGTAACAGATTACTACTAAATTCCATAGACAACTAACTATAATAATGTAATTAGGTAAACAAATCAAATAATACCCTTTTGGTTGATCCATCGCTATTGTATATTTGTATTGTTGACCTTATGTAAGGGCATTTTAGTCAGAAAACATATGTGTATGTATACAAAACATGCAACAGCTAGCTTGGAAGGTGACAATAAATTATTATTCTTAGGCTTAGTTTGTTAATGAATTAAATTTCCAAAATTATTAATCATATGCTTAACTTATTTGATGGACCTTGTTTCCAATATTAAATAATTAATTACCATATAAGTGAACTTATAAACTTATAGAAAGAAACATATTAATGGAAACTTTGGAAAGTTGAACAGAAAAGATTTTCTTCATTTCTTCAACAATGAAAATGATGATCCAATTATAAGATTTTTGCCATTCAAAAAAAAAAAAGAAAAAGAAAGAATAATGAAGCCTCTTCTTCCACAGTCTTCCTCTGTTCTTAGAAAGCAACGTCTTTCTCCTTACTTCTACACCTTATTAATCTTCATCCTCTTCGTCGTTCTTCTCTACTCCGAGGACTTCCTCTGCATCTTTGGCGCCTTTCAAGGCGGCGGGCAGCTGGTTCAAACCAACCAACTCAGTAGTGCTGATTCTGATCAAATAGGTGAGTTTTGATATAATGATTATTCACAAATTGTTGATTTCTTTCGTTGTTTGGTTTTTGAGGGTGTTTTGAATGATATTGAAAATATATAGTGGCATTGGGGGTAGAGAAGAAAAGAGATACGACGTCGTCAGCAACGGTGAAGACAGCGGCGGAGGCGACGGTGCTGCCATTTGCAATAGGGAAGAGTGAAGAAGGGTGTAATATATTCAGGGGAAAGTGGGTGAGGGACGAGTTGAATCGGCCACATTACCAAGAATCGGAGTGTCCGTACATCCAGCCGCAGTTGACGTGCCAAGAACATGGAAGGCCTGACAAAGAGTATCAAAAATGGAGATGGCAACCTCATGGCTGTGATCTTCCCAGGCAAGACCGAACTTTCTTCTTCCTTTTCTTTATTGCTTTGCAAGAATCAATATATGAATTAAAGAAACTTTTTCTTCTTTTTTTTTTAACACACGATATATATAACAGTAGTAATTAATGTAGATATATTAAGGAAAATGATAAAATGTCTATGAACTTAGGATTAGTTGACTTGTGTGATTAATAAAGAGTATATAAACACTATCTACATGATTAAGAGTGCTTGATTTTGAAATATTTAGTTCAATCCAATTTGCTAAAGGCCATTATTATTTAGTTAATTCATATTAATATTCTTATTTGAAAGAAAGATTTTAGTAATTAATCTTGATCACAAAGTCGTGATTCGTGTCGTCGTTGATCGCACGTTAGGGCTTGTCCAAGTCTATATTACTAGGAAGTAAGTCCCACTTTGATCTGGGCTTAACTAAATGCCACGTGGATCTTATTAATTTGATGATGATTACTACTTGGTAGTGTCAATAGAAGGGTTGAGGGTTTTTTTTTTTTTTTTTTTTTTGAAATTTGAAGTTATTATGCTAAAAAAAATTTTAAACTTGATTATTATTCGATTTCTAATAGTTTCATATATTTGATTTTAATATGTTGCAGTTTTAATGCCACATTGATGCTAGAGTCCTTAAGAGGGAAGAGAATGATGTTTGTGGGTGACTCATTGAACCGAGGTCAATTTGTTTCCATGATTTGCCTTCTTCATAGAATTCTCCCTGAGAATGCAAAATCCTTTGAATCCTCCTTGGATCAATCACTCACCGTCTTCCGAGCTAAGGTAATCATTCGGTTCGAATTAAGAACAAATCATTTTATAGTAATCATATTAAGTCTCGATTAATTCAGAATCAAGTATATGCTATGTGTCATTAACTAACTGAATTTTATGTTGTCTTGGGTTAGGAGTATAATGCGACCATTGAATTCAATTGGGCACCATTTCTCCTAGAATCAAATTCGGACAATGCTATTGTTCATAGGGTAGCTGATAGAATGGTTAAGAAAAATTCCATCAACAAGCATGGGAAAAATTGGAAAGGGGTTGATATCTTGGTATTCAACACTTATCTATGGTGGATGACCGGCCGGCCGATGAAATTCTTGTACTGTTTTCTTCTCTTTAACCTAATTTGAAGAATTCAACACTTAAATCTTTACTTTGGCTGAAAATTAATGCTCCATATGTTGTGTTCACAGGAACGGGTCATTTGATGATGTAACTAAAAACATCGAGGAGCTCAAAACAGAGGATGCTTATCGTGTAGCAATGAAGAGCATGTTGAAATGGGTGAGGAAAAACATGGATCGAAACAAGACAAGGGTTTTCTTCACTAGCATGTCCCCATTACATACATCGTGAGTATAATTACATTTGCAGACAGAAGAATGAAGTTAAAACTCAAAAAGACAAAACATTTTGAACTTGTTCTGTTTTTTTTTTTTTGGTAGGAGTTCTGAATGGGGAGGAGCGGCTGGTGGAAATTGTTACAATGAAACAAGTGTGATTGAAAATCCAGATCATTGGGGATCAGAAAGCAAAAGCGTTATGCAAGTGATTGGGGAAGAGTTTAGCAAATCAAAGTACCCAATTTCATTTCTTAATATTACTCAACTTTCAAGCTACCGTAAGGATGCTCATACATCAATTTATAAGAAGCAATGGAGTCCATTGACTCCTGAGCAGCTAGCGAATCCGGTTAGCTATGCCGATTGTGTTCATTGGTGCTTGCCTGGCCTTCAAGATACTTGGAATGAGCTTCTTTTTGCCAAGCTATTTTATCCATGATCAATTGTTTAAAAAAAAAAATTTATGAATCTTCTTTAATTGTAAATGGTTTGGGGGAAATGGCACCTAAGTCCTAACCCTTTTTTTTTCAATTAAAAGTTTGGGTTAATCTTGGGAGGGGTGAAGAACAGATCAGTTACACAAGGGGAAGAAAGAGGGTTTCATTTTGTAAAATTACAGTGATTATTTACAAAGAAAAATGTCACCAAGTAATTGAATTTATTGTTTTGTACTTAATTATTATGTAAATGAAGATTTCACATTTCACTTGTATAAAATGTATTGCCATATGTTAAAAAGAGAGTAATGGTGCAATCAGAGTAACACAATACATAAATTAGAATGATTTAGAACAACAAATTAAATTCAACTACTGTGTAGTTATAAGTTACTGGTTAAATTCAAATTTCGACATTCAATTCTAAAATCCAAAGATCGATAAGTTGTTCGATCCCTCAAATTAAGACAAAAATATGTTGTATCTCACATGAGTCGCCCATTCAATATTAGATAATATATTATCGATTGAGCCGATTCCTTGTCACTAAAACTCATTCTAGAGGGACAATCTCTAATGAGCCACTGACCAATTATGTACATCCAAATTCCAATGCATAAAGTCTTATATGCAAATCATATCTGCAATTGATTATAATTCACATTGAAGTCTCCAATTAATGCTCATAATCATGTCAGCTTTTCTATGGTCACACTCACCCATGAACTAACATTTATTAACCTAACTAATCATGCTTCGCATAATTCTTTCAGGCTTCAGCAGAGGTCGAAAGACAACTGAATTGCTTTTTTCACTAATCTTGCCATTTCTGCCTAAAGATGACAACATTCTTATTTGAGCTTTTTTCCCATTTTCTGGTGTAAAATAAAGATTTCACACGTTGAAAAGCTATATAGGATGCCAAAAAATTGCTTAAAAAGGAATGAGCAAAACAATATGAAATGGAGAAGAAGAGGAAGATAAATAATTACTTACCTGATCATATCAATATGCTTGGGATCCATGTGACTCAGCCTCAAATATATCTGTTTAATCTCTTGAATTGGTTCAAATAGGGGAAGTGAGCTTTGAGATTACATGATTTTGTTTTGTTGGAAACTTTGTAAAGAAGGGCTGAAATTCTTTGAATTCATGGCTTCAAGGCGATGCTAAGGCCTTTGCTTTGCTTCCTAGTGCCGTTTGATTTTATATGACATTCCAACGGCTAGAAATATATACTTTAGTGTTTAATTAACACAATTAATAATATATATTAATTATGTGTAAATTACAAGTGTCTGCAATATGAACCTACCAAAAACCAAAACGATAGAATATAATTCATATAATCAATTTTAGTAAAGATGAAGGGATCTCTACTTCTCTGTCTTCTTTTTTGGTGGAACGGTTTTACTTACCGCTATATAACTAAGATCCTAATTCCTTGCTATATAGTATGATTTATATAGGTAATCTGAATATATATGATAAATATAAGCAAAGATAATATAATGAAATACTAGATTATAAGTAAATACTAGCTAATACCTAATGAGTCAAGTTAAATAATGTTTCGGATTTGAGTCTTGTGAACGTAACAGGTTACTATGTGAGAACTTTCAATGCGGCTTGACTCCGAAGTATATAAACAAATGATTCTTTACAAGGATTATAATGTTCATTTTTGACCCATGTGAAATTACTAGTTAAATTGGGAAGGAGACTATAAAGTAAAAACAGAGCATGTAATGAAAAAACTGCAAAAATTCAACCAAGTAATTGAAACTGACCCATAAAAGTGGGTTAAAAGAGAAGCAAAACTAGAAAAAATAATACTATTAGTAACTTAAGCAAAGGCATGAAACAGATCCATACATACAAAACCATGAAACATTAGGTAGGAAATAAAAAAATGTGGAAATCTTTTAGGTGATCCATCCTTACTGGGTTGCTCTCATCATATCAGCTGGATAACACTTTAAGGACACAGTTGCTTCTTGTTGAGGATTAGAGTAAGAAAAACATATATAAATGCCAACAAAACAGAAGGTGAAATGCCACCAAATCCTTACCTAAATCCATTAAAAGAAAGCAACTCTAGTTTAGTTCAAAATCATTGTTCCATTGTATTGTTTTTTCCCCATTCCAAGTTATTGTAATAATTGGTGTATAAAAGTTGGACAATGAAATGCCATCTTTTGGAACACCCTTAGCTTAAAAGGCAAGTGAAATTATAACCTTCATTACAATCATTCACTACCCACTACTCCTTTATTTCTCGTTATTTTCTTATGGCAGAAAAATGACCGTAAAGAATTTTTTTTTTGGTATCTCATTCGGTATCAGGGCTTAGCCCTGATTAATTCGGATCCGACCCGCGTCGCGTATCTGGTTATGGTGGGTGAGTCTCCTAACAGGGGCAACTGCGTACGCACTAAAACCTGCTTAAACTGGAATAAGCCGCTTACTTCTTGATTCAACCCATTGTTGATGACCCTAAAGAATTATAGCCTGTAATTGTTACAAATTTTGTGTTTTCCCACAAAATTTAAGTATGAACAAAGACTAGATCATCATATATTCACTTAAAGTGAAAATCAAGTCAAATCATGAGTTTTACATTAATCTAGATGCTTTTTTAAACACTTTCATCACTTGAGAAACCTAAATAAATCATTAACAAATCAAAACCCAAGTAAAAATGTTGATTTTTTTACAACATATATATAGGTCACATTAGAAAGAACTTTAATTAATTAATTAAAAGTTCTTATTCTAAAGTAAAATAATCAAATTAAAACCCATGTTCATATATATTGAGGCAATGTTAAGTTACTCTATAAGCCGTTTGGTGTAAATGCTCTCAAAGTCTCAAGAATGGACCACTTTTCCCCTGCATCCTGATGCTACTATCCCCTCACCTAATTACCTTCCAATTAATTATAAGTGCATTAGTTATTTAATAATTTAATTTTCATATATCTAATATAATTAAACAAAAATAATAAAGGGTTGGAAAATTCAAACTTTAAACGTAACAATCAAACAATTAAGACATGACCTGGTGGCCGTATATCAAAATTGGCCTAGCATACATATGTGAAACCTTTCTCACAATCTCATAAATGTCATCATTTCCAATTATATTAAATTTGTAGAATTTTTTTTTCTTCAAAGAAATGCTTATATAGTTTCCTATATTTATTCAAATCCAATCTCAACATTACTAAACTCCCTAAAACCCTCTTAAAACTTCATTTTCCAAAATATTTCCATGTATTTCCCTATAGTTAACTAAAAAAAACAGAGAGATGAAGCCTCCTCTGCCTTCTTCCTCCGCTGTTCTTAGAAAAGCTCGTTTGTCTCCTTACCTTTTCACCTTATTAGCTTTCATAGTTTTCGTTGCTATACTCTATGGAGAAGACTTCATGTGTATTTTTGGTCAGCTTGAACCAATCCCAGCCCGACCTATCTCTCAACCAGGTGAGTTAACTCTGTCTTTTTTATTGGTTTTAATTTGTTACATAATTAATCAGCACAATTTGACTGAGTTGGGGGAGGTTTGGTTTGGGGTTAGTGAAGAAAAGAGAGAAGTTGCCATTCGCGATAGGGAAGGGTGAAGAAGGATCATGTGATATATTCAGTGGGAGATGGGTTAGGGACGAGTTGACTCGGCCTCTCTATGATGAATCGGAGTGTCCATATATTCAGCCACAATTGACTTGTCAAGAACATGGAAGACCTGATACAGATTATCAGAAATGGAGATGGCAACCCCATGGCTGTGATCTTCCTAGGTAAAAAAAAAAAAAAACCCTTTGATTAATTTGATCATTCTAAAGCTGAATTTGATTCTTTTTACTCAAAACTTTTCATTTGTTTTACTTTTGGTTAATTTTTCACTTTTCGGTCGCTTTGTTAGGTGAAGAGGATGAAGACAATGTCAAATTCTCATCGCAAATTTGTCTTGTTCTCCTTGTTTCTTATGTAGAAGCTTTGTCAACTCGTCTTTAGGTTAAAATGAGAAAATTGTAAAGCTTCACTAATTAACGAAAATAGTAATTGTCATTTCTTCATTTTTCTTCGAATAGAAAATTCTGATCACAATTACAGTAAATTTCTAAGTAACCGCCGCTAAAATCTCACTAATTACTAGCAAAAAATCATTTTAATTATTCTACATTATAAGATTAGAATGTCGTTTATAGTGGTGCTTAGTAGCAGTGTTGGGTTTAAGGACTTAAGGTGGCCGGCCGTAGAGCCGGCGGGGGACGGCGGCGGTCAGCGTTGCATGGTATTAGACGTGCCAAGTGGAGGTGGATCCATCCTTGGCCACAGGTTCTAGAAATTGTCGGTGTTGGGCAAGTAAGAAATATAAAGGAGGTAGGACCCATTAGGCCATTACTTACTAATATTCCACGTGTCAGTTTATGTAGGGCTTGTACTCCAACATTATGCCACGTGTGAAGAAACAGGGGTAAAATTAGGAACACGTGCAAATAGGATCTTGGAACTTGGTCACTTGAGTCAAAAGTAATTAGCGAAGAACTGATTTTATTAATTAGTTTAATTAATCAAACTAAGTATCACTTTGAAGTTTGATCAATTTGATTAATTTGGTATTTATGCAGGAAAATTGTATATGTATGATCATGTTTCCATTCATCAATCCTTACTTAGAAGCAATTTACTTTATTTTAGTATAATTTTTTTTTGTTTTATAAGTAGATTTAATTAATGAAATTTGTGATGTTATTGAACAGCTTCAATGCCACATTGATGCTGGAGACGCTAAGAGATAAGAGAATGATGTTTGTGGGTGACTCATTGAACCGTGGTCAATATGTCTCCATGATTTGCCTTCTCCATAGGCTCATTCCTGCAGAGGGAAAATCCATGAAAACTTACAATAATGATGCCCTCACCGTCTTCAAAATGAAGGTATCTTATTAAAGATCAAATTTCCTTATTTTCCAATATTGAATTCACCATATCACCATAAATTCTATAGCTTATTAATTGCTCGTTAGAACAATTTCATATCTATGTTCTAGAATATGTGTCTAACACGAATACTTATAAGAAAATGAAGAGTCGGAAAAATATAAAATTATGATTCTAATTTCAGGCAATTTGTCTGATTTTCTTGTCTAGGATTACAATGCGAGTATTGAATTCTATTGGGCTCCATTTCTTCTCGAATCGAACTCGGACAATGCTGTTGTTCATAGGATATCTGACAGGATTGTCAGGAAAGGTTCGATCAACAAGCATGGCAAGCATTGGAAAGGGGTTGACATATTGGTTTTCAACACCTATCTATGGTGGATGACTGGCCTCGAGATGAAGATCTTGTATGTCTCTCATTCTCCTTGGTTATCAAACCTAGATTAATCCTTAATTTCTTTCTTGCTCCAAAAGAAATGTCTTTATAATGTTCTGTTTTTCGACAGGAAAGGATCATTTGAAGATGACGAGAAAGAAATAGTGCAAGTGTCAACTGAGGATGCCTATGGAATGGCAATGAGGAGCTTGTTAAGATGGGTGAAGAAAAACATGGATAAAAAGAAAACAAGGGTTTTCTTCACTAGCATGTCCCCAACTCATGCAAAGTGAGTATAAATTTACTTGGTGCAAAAAATTATTTTTTTGGTATAACTACAAGTTACAACCATGGGCGAATCTTGACATGCAAGTTTGAGGGAGTCAATATAAATTGTTCTATGCAAAATTAAATTTGGGGGCCAAAATGAAATTTTGAGGTGTAGTTGCATATATCTATACATACTACTAAGGCTAAGGGCTTTTCTAATTTATGGCCCCCTTAATCCACTACAAGGATCCGCCCCCTGATTATTACCTTGTTCGAGCATGGTCAGTCCATAAAGCTCTCATGACAATAATTTTCTCCATTATTGATAAATTTTTAACGTTTTGGGCAGGAGCATTGATTGGGGAGGTGAACCAGATCAGAATTGTTACAATCAAACAACTATGATTGAAGATCCAAACTATTGGGGTTCAGATTCGAGAAAAAGCATAATGAAAGTGATTGGGGAAGTGTTTGGGAAATCCAAATTCCCCATTACATTTCTCAACATAACTCAACTCTCAAGTTACCGGAAAGATGCGCACACATCAATTTACAAGAAGCAATGGAATCCATTGACGCCCGAGCAGCTGGCCAATCCTGTTAGCTATGCTGATTGTGTGCATTGGTGCTTGCCAGGCCTTCAAGATACTTGGAATGAGCTTTTATTTGCCAAGCTATTCTATCCTTGATTTTTGTGTATAAAAGTTCAAATTTTCTTTCTAATTGCTTTGGTCATGTCATGGCCAGCGTATGTGGGCGTATCTAACCATTTTTCCACTACACGTTTTGGTGATTGGACAAACGAAAGGGAGAAGAAAAAATGCAAAAAAGGAGGTGGAAAAACAGAGGAGCTTTGTTGCCAAAGGAAATACCACCAAAAGCGATTGAATTGATTTTTTTTCTTTGAATATGAAATTATCAAAATGAAAAATCATTTTCTTAACTAAATTATATGGAGTGGTATTTGCAGAATTTTCTCTATTTATCATGCCATATAGAGTCATAGACTTGGCATATGGTACTTATTAGTCGTAATAAGTTATAAGTGATTTTGGTTGTAATGTTTTTGGGCCTATAGGCAACTATCATCCCTATCCAATTGGGCTTATATTATGCTTGGATAATATTGGACTTTTTGAATAGACCTATTAAGAGCTACAATCTTGGGTTTGGGCTTATCGAGACATATAGTTCACATTCATATTTCATACATGCGATGACAAAAATGTTGGAAGAATTTTTCATTTCAAATTGGTACCATGAAATCTAATTACAAACATAATATAACTACTTACAAACTAAACAACAAAAACTAACTAATTAAACCTATATTTCATGAAACTTGAACTATGACCTTACAGTCACAGTGCATTTACCAATTGAACTAACAACTCAGGTGCGAGAGACTGAATCTTTAGAAATTACATGAATTTTCTAAAAAATATATTTAAGAAATCCCATTCTAGATTCTCATATATATGTAATCTATTTATGTCCTCATATTAATTTGTCAATGAGTATATAATATTTTTATATATGCTTTCAATTTCATGTTCTCGTTTTGGACCCAACTTGTAGAGATCTCGATCACCAATCACTACTCTATAGTCTTCACGTAAGAGCAATTTTCTATACATTATTTATTACATGTAGAGAGAAAAACTTTGTTCCCATGTACGAATACGATTGAGAGGGCACCGTATGTATTAATATCTCTGTCTAGAGATGCTGACATTACATACGTAGCTTTTTTTAGTATATTTTGCTTCTAGTTTTTGGTTTTCATGCTAAACACTCAAATTGGTCATGAAAAAGAACAGAACTAACTGCTTTTTTCACCGAACAGAAACACAACAACTTGTCTTACATTTTATGTCATGTTGATGAAGCAAAGATTTGTCTCCATATGTAAATATTGGTCATAATATATATATGCTACCTACTGTTTAGCTATAAGGCTAAGCTTTTTGCTGCCTGCTGCGCTGTTTTGCTGCTGTGCTGCTGCGGCCAAATTGCAAAAACCCTTTATTTCCCAAGCCTGCCGAATATTAATAACGCCCTTCAAAAAGATAGTAGATGGCTAGAAGAAGAAAATTATATATAAAAAAAATTTCTTTGCTTTTATCTAGTTGCAGACAAGAACCACGTGTAGGGGGGTGCCACCACCTGGTTTTCTAAGCAATTTCCAGCTGTTTCATATGTGAGAAAATCGCATGATAGTTTTAGCAAGTGGGCGTGCTTTGCAAAATAGCTACTAAGCAACTTGGAATTGAATTTATTATAGGTTTAATTAGATGGATAATAATTAAGCTATAATAATAATAATCTTAATTATTTTCGATTCGCTCGACTATATATTTAAAATGAGCTTTGTAAGATATGGACTATATAGTTGCACGTAAATTAACATTCATACATATATCTATCGTTGTTTCCTTATTACAAATTGACATTTAATTATTATATATAATACATCTAACATGAACCACGCGAGTTCAAGTTGAATTAATATATAGTATATAATATCCTAGAAAATAACAAATTTTCCTATATACATGAAAGGTTAATTAGAAAAATTTCCAATATATATGAGCAAAGAGATAATTACTTGTACTTTCCAATTTGTTAGGGATGAGAGTGACCGATCTCGGGCTACAAACCATATATGAAAATGAAATCTATAGGGTTATGAAAAATATGGGGCATTATTAATTTGATGAATAAATGAAGAATAGAGAGTTACACAAAGGGAGGCTTGAACTTTGAAGAGAAAAAGAGGAAAATGGGATGGGGGGTTGGAGGAGTCAAATCAGGTGCATAGACAAGAAATACAAAATGGGTGGCTTTTGTTTGATTTGTTAATGTAAACAATGTGGAACATTAAAAGCCTCCGTGCCCACTTGCAATCCCAACTTGCAAATCCCCCTCCGTCGTCTCTCTATTGAACAACACGAATTTTGTATATAGTAATAATAACTAGTAGGAGGGAAAAAAAATTGAAAGAAAAAAGAAGAATAATTAGAAAAGATAGGGCAAAAATTAACATCAACTTGCATTGTTTTCTACAACAAGTTGGTGTGTGTTGTAGTATTATATGTAAATTAAAAAAAAAAAAAGGTCAAGTTGCAATTTGCAAAAGTAGCTGTTGATTCCTTCCTCTCCCAAAAAGATAATCAAATATATTTGCAAGTATGCAAAACGAGAAAAACCTCTCCGTGCATGGCTTATACGGAAAAATTCTAAAGCAAGGGCTTCTTTATATATAAAAAAAAATCAACATTTAAAATTTTGTAATATATATGGTAGAATTTGTGTTAAAAGTTTTTTAAGATTTAGAACCCTTAAGAAAGGCCCTTAAATCAATTAATTTTACTTCATTCAAAATAATTCTCCATCTTTCTCTTTAGTTTTGTATTCAAAATAGATTCCTAGCTAGTAGCTAATATTCAAATAAACATCTATCTATCTTATAATTTGTATCCAATTATCTCCCTATATATCTTCCGACGGATGTTAATATATTCCATTTAGAGCTTGCTTAAACACTAATTATAAGATGGGAAATTTCACACAGCCCGAAAAATTGACTCGGATTTTTGTCCCCATGACGTGTCATGGTTAGTCATCTCATGTTATGTAGTAAAATTCCACTCAAGTAGTGGTGGGACCAGTCTACTGAACCAACCGTGTAAAAACATGTCATAGTGGACCAAATTTTGGGTCAATTTTTCGGACTATGTAACAGAACTATAAGAGACTTTTTAAATGTATGAATATATATGATAAAATAACCAAATAGAAGTTCAAGAAGTACTCTTTTGTAGTTTGTTAAATTTAACCAGGTTTTAAATTTATATATAATACTATATAAATATTTGAATATATGAATATTACACATGCCATGGTACTTCCTCACATGCCATGCACCGGCTTCTTGATCATGATCATCATTAGCTATTAATTTATTTTACTAAATGGTAACTAGGTATATACTTAATTTGTAATTATATATATATATATTCTCTCGAAGCATATGAAAATGTAATTAAAGAATAATGTAGTAGCTAGAACATAACAACTATATATAAATTATAAAAAAAAATGGAGGCAATTAAACTTATTATTATATCGGATGCTTGAGAAATGCACATTATATTTATCAAAGTAAAACTTATCTCATTGGAAACCATGTTCCATCCATGGTTTAATGCATATATATATATCTAAGGCCCCCAATGATCATATATATTCACCAAATGCATTACACATTGGAATCTCTCAATCACTTTACAGCAAAGTTGTTGGAACATTTTTGCACTTTACAATGAATAATTTCATTATTAATTTTCATTGTGCACTTTACCATAAAAATATACTATACTATCAATTCGATTAATTAATTTGGCAAATTAAAAAACTTCCCCAGGTAGGAATAAAAACAATCAAATTGATATGCTGAATTATATAAACAATGATCCTAATTGATTCTAACTATATGATAAAAATATATTTGAAAAATTTGAAATTAAATTAAATTATAGAGAAGAACTTGTTCTATGGATTGGAGAGGTAGCTAGCCGCTAGGGTTGACTGAAATAAGCAAATAACCTAATATAATTATCTTCTTATTTATATATATTTTCAAAATGAAATATACAAACAATAAGAAGAAGGTAATTATGAGAATTCACAAAGGGATTATATATATTTTTATATACTACAAACATTTTTTGACTGACCCGTACGTAAAAAAGAAGAAGAAAAAAAAACAATTACATAGACAAAATCATGAACAGAAAATCTGACAGTGATGATCATCAAAGCAAAATCTTCACAAAATGAGAATATTAGTGAAGAATAAGCGAAAAAAACAACATTAAAATCATCCATCACCTTCATCAATAATTTCCCATGATCCAATCGATCTCTGTTTTTGATTCCCTATGAATTCCCGATATGAGCCAAAGTTCTGTTGATCTTCCATTTCTGAGCTCCTTCTTCGATCCCATATCGAAAACAAAAAAAGGGTTCTTTTAAAAGAATTAAGACAATTGATTTGAAGCTTTTTTGGATTATGGGGATGGTGATTTTTGATCTCTTCTAGCCATATTTTCAGCCATTTGAGCCAAAGATTGAAGGTTGCAACGTACAATGGTATCAACAAAAGTACACGTCTCGTCTCTAGTGTTACCGGCCGGTATATCAACGACGAATGATTCAACGACGACTGTCCCTTTCCCATTCGGCGAAGCGTGTAGCGTCGTCACAGACCTGTAATTATTCAACCGATGATCGCCGCCAACCACGCTGAAGCTAAGCACGTGGCGTTCGTCGTCGAGAATATCCAGCCGCTCCGTGCTGCACGCCGCGGGTAGACCCGAAATAACGTGGACCTCCCGGAGTGTACCCACGTCGCCGTCGCCGACGATGACTTGGCAGCTCTTTAAAAAGTGTTTGTAAGCTTGAGGGTTATCGAAACGACGAACCACCGACCAAACCGTCTCGACGGGGGCGTCGATGGATTGAACGACGGCGGAACAACACTGGTTAGTCGCCACCGTGTGGATGTGGTACGTTGCGACGGTGTCAGGCACCGAGACGTCGCAAGGAAGCGGGAAAAACCTTGTCAGGGTGGCGGTGGGGGTGGGTTGAGCTTGTTTCTGGTGGCAGCCAATGGTGGCGGCGGGGGAGACGGCGCGGTGGAGCTGCAGAGAGGAAGGCATTGTTTGTTTTTTTTGGTTTTTTGAAGATTAATGTGGGTTTGGGCTAGAAATCATGTTAAACTGAAACGTGTAAGAGGAGAGGTTGAATATATACAAGAAGATTAAAACTTGAAAGAAGAAAGGATTTGAATAAAAATATTAAAAAAAAAAAGAAAGAAAGAGCAAGTTGAGAATAGTTTGAGGAATTCTTGGAGGAAGAGTTGGGGAAGAAGGAGAAGGTGGGTCTTATCAAACAGCTTACGCCGGACACTGCAAGTGGATGGTCAAGTTGCAAGCCTTTGTTTGGACTTAGTTTAGGTAGATTATCCTTTTATTCTATTCAAACTACAACATTGCCACTTTCTTAATTAATTTCCTTGTTTTCTTCTTTCTTTTTTTCTTTAATTAATTCATTTCTACTAGTACAACATGGATTTTTTTAATATTATTTAGGTCTGCAATGTGCATTGGCCATATATTAACATGTAAATGAGGACTAACGATTTTATTGATTCGATATTCGATATTTGTTCTGTAAATTTTTTCCTTCACTAACCTTTGAAAATCATATTTGGAAGAGTTTTATTTCGTAATGATACAAAATGTAGACTTGAATCAATAATATTTGTTTGATCGAGTGGAATGAGTTCAATGTCTTCATTGTAATTAGAATAAATCAACAATATTTGTTTGATCGAGTGGAATGAGTTCAATGTCTTCATTGTAATTAGAATAAATCAACAATATTTGTTTGATCGAGTGGAATGAGTTCTATATGCCAAGCATTTAATCAGAAATCAATCCAAAGTAAGAAAGTTACCTTATATAAACTACTACCTACAAATTACAAAATAAACTGAACACAAAACCTCATGGTTTAGGCACGATACATCTACTAATTGGGCTTGGGCTAACAACTTCTGGATGGAAGTTCAATGTCTTTTTAAGCAAGAGTTCGAGTTCGAGTTCAAGTCTTATTAATATAGAAAATAGGCCTGTGAGAAATTTTCTTCTTTGGAACTCAATGCAACTCGATTTTGAACTAAACAGAAATACATGTATGACTCGAATATAGTATCCATATACAGTTAATTAAAACGAATACATATATATCATATATGTAGTTTACAATAACATATAATGTCGAATCCGGATTAATCAGAGTAAAACTCTAAATATCGCATGGGAAAAAAAAATATCCCTAACTAAGAAAGTTCTTATTTCAAATTCCCTTTTTGGTGGAATTTGTTTTTATTAGTTTATTCATCATCAATTATAGGTTATTATTGTTTTAAAAAATTAAATAGGTTCGATAAGAAAGATTATAAATAGGTTTGTGAGGTATATATGTGTTAATTTTTTAACCCGTTTATGCAACTCCTTTATGCAATCTAAAAACTCTATATATCAACTATATATATATATATATATATATAATACAATACACCGTCAGTGGAGTTTAACAGACTACACAAGCGGGTCCTGAAGGATGACATGTGTCCTCTAGAGACTAGATTGAAATCTTTAAAACTTAATTAATTAAAAAAATGGACACGTGTCAACTCTACAACCCGCTTGTGGAGTCCAAAATTTACACCGCCGGTGTATCAAATAATTACCCTATATATATATATATATATAAAAGTATCCTAGCTTCTTTTAATTTATTTTTTGTTGTTTCATAAAAACAAGTGATGATGTTCGCCTTATTCACACGAAAATGGAAGTTAATATTATGCTTGTAATTTAGCTAAATTTGATTGTAATATGTAATTTGCTAGCTATGTGCAGTATGGAACTTTACCCGTATTTATAATCCGGACTCTTAAATTGAATGAATCTACTACTTAAGAAAACAAGTAATAAAAAAATTAAAATTAAAAATTTAAAGTCAAATTATTAGAACACCAATGTTAAGCAATATTGGAATCTAATGCTAAAGAAGGTCCGATTCATGGTATTAATTTTTTTTTTGCCAAAAAAATAAAGATTTTGTTGAAGTTACGGTTGATATTATTATTTTCACCTCATTAATCCTACATGTTTATTTTCCTAATTAATCTGTTATTACGTTTTCTCATTTATACTTACTAGTCTTTACTTTCACGTGCGTTGCACGTGAACCATCCTGTTTTTAGTAAATAATAAATTTAAGAATTAAACATTAAAAAATACAAGGCTGACCCAATTGATTCGAGTCCTAAATCCGAAAAATCCAAAACCCGAGTGACCTGAGACCAAAACCCGAACCCACCTGACCTTAGACCTAGCATACCCGAATGATCTGAACCCAGATGAGTCAAAACCCTAATGACCCGAGAAAATTATAAACTAAAATTATATTTTATTCAATAAGATCCACATTGTTATAATTTTAACCATTCTAAATTATCATTTATTCAAACTCAGCTGAGCAATAATTTGAGAAAATTATCTGACTCATTTGACCTACACTCAGATGATTCGAAACTTGTCCAACCCACCTGATTGACTCCTCTAACTTTATATACATGTTACTCTTCTTTTTATTTTTAAAAACTTTAAATTCTTATTATACACTCCAATACATTAAACTACCAATACACACTCGAAAAATAGAAAAAGGTTAATCACAATAATTAAATTTTAAATAAATAAATTTTTAACTTAATTAGTTTTAAACTTGATAATAATACTTTTATTAGTTTATATTATAATTGAAATGGGTCCAGATTTAACAAAAAGTCTCAAATTTTTTAAAATTAAAATGGTAAAAAATAAAATATTTATAATAATATTGAATTTAATTAAATAAAAATAGATTTTTTTAGTAGAATAACTGTAAAAGTTTATTTCTAAAAAAATTGTAAAATTTAAAAAATTTCATTTAAGAAATATATTTAAAAAATTCTAATATATATAAGTTCTTAAAATAAAATAATAAAATGGTAAAAATAAAATAGGTATAAGGATATTAGATTTAATTAAATAAAAATAGAGTTTTTAGTTGAGTAAAACTGTAAAAGTATATTTAAAAAATTCTAATATATATATATAAGTTTTTTAATTAAAATAGTAAAATGGTAAAAATCATAAAGATATTAGATTTAATTAAATAAAATTAGAGTTTTTAGTTGAATAAAACTATAAAAGTTTAAACAATGGCATTTAAGAAATATATTCGAAAAATAAGAATATAATGGGCGATTCAAAAGTTTTACAGGTGAACGTACTTTTTAATATAGTATAGATTATATGCTCTTTTCTACCTCAATTTCTTTGTTCTCCCTTTCTTTAATAAATCACAATTTGCCTTTAAAAAAATATATTATTATTTTCACCTCATTTTCTCTCAATTAGTTGGTAGAAAAATAAATCTACGTACCATTCTACCCTATTTCTCAGAAGCAGATGAAAACATCTACCCCATTTCTTATCTGATATTCAAACTATTCCCTTTAATCCTATATGTATAATCTATTAAACTCTAATCCTATATGTATAATCTATTAAACTCTACTGACTATATATTGTATAATAATTTCCCTAAGTATTATCGTGAAATTAATTAAGCTTGAAAGTTGTAGTAATTAAGCTAGAATAGCAAATGCTTCAACGTGTACCACGCATTCTAAATCTTTTTCCAATTTATATATTCTTATAAAGGTTAATCAATATTTATTGATTGAAAGTAATCATTCGTCATCGTCTCTATATACTATAGGATAGGGTTGTTGCTTTAAATTAAATTAAAAAAGTAGAATGTATTTTTATCTTTTTATTCTACTGTTGGAAATATATATTATTATAGAGAAAAACAAAATCCTAATAAATTAGGTATTTAAAATATATACTATGACTGCTGCATATAACTTATTCCAAAGGGATGATATATATACACACACATTTATATGTTGTCAATTAAGACAACGGACCAAATTGATTAGTAATAAGGTACTTATATATATATTAATTAACCATAATTTCTCTATTTTAATTCAATTTAGAGCATTTGCCTTTAGAAATTATATAATCAAAAGTTTAATTAGTACCCCGTACCTTTTAAAGCACAAGCAACTCTTAACATTATTAAAGGACGGCGTACGTCTTAGCAGCTTAATTATGAAAATTTATTTTGAATGTTGAATTTTAACCTTAAAATGAATTAAAGAACCTTCATCTCAAATTAAGATATCTTTGACTTCTAATCTAAGAATTAATAATAATTGGTGAATATTAGTATAATTATAAGATGATTTACTCATTCAAATACAATTCTGCTGTCATTACATGCTTTGATTTGTCCAAATAATAATCTTCTATTAGACAATAATAATGCAAATCAATTGTATATATATTTTTTATTTTTGATGAGAGACGGCCGCATCTCATTTCTCAAATTTGAAAGTGAAATGGTATTACTTTTTTGGTATTATTAAGTGCTGACTTCTTAAAAAAAAAAATTCATATGGAAATTTCTACCTCTATATAAGGACTTTGCAAGTTTATAAATAAAATTTTCCAACTAGGCTAGCTAAATTTATCATGTGCAACTTGATTCATATAATAATATTATCATTGCCGTCGTCATCATTAATCAACTACACATAACCAATTAGTACGAAATTACTACTAATATATATATTCTTCATTTCAATTTGTTTTTGAAAGGCAATATTGTTCTTCATTTTCAGTAGTTTGTAAAGGAAATATATATAACTCTAATACCCAAAAAAAAAAAAGAAGTAAAGGTATATAACTATTTTTTTCTATTCATTAATAAAAAGATTAGCTAGCTTTGGGGCTTGCATTTTCCTTTATCAGGTGGGATTAGCGGTGTAAGAGTCAACATACTTTTTGGGAGGGTAATTTCTGTGTCGATAAACTATCCAAGATGGGATGTGATTTGGATGTGGACTATGAAGTCTTTTGAGAACCTCCTGCACAAGTGATTGAAGCGGTTCGAGCTGATGAGAGGGGAGTGACTTTTCCCCGGAGGTTTGATCTAGAATAGTTATTCTTTCATTTCTTTTATATATATATATATTGGCTGCATGGAGATAATTATTTTTACAATAATAGGGCTAGGGGGTTTTATTTTCTTTGCTGGAATACAGTAAGCAGTTATCATCGGTAAGTGGCCACTTGTGAGGTAGAAAACAAACATTATTATAGCACTAATTTCAACAAATATATGTCGACATCTTATTAAGTTAGCTTGTTTTGATTTCATAATTTTTTTGGGCAATTGCATTATCTCAACCCTATATTACTAATTATTAATTCCAATTAGTCACTTAGGCCAGCTGAGCTTTCACTCAAATTTATCCAAATTAGGTGGGAATTTATACTAGGAAATATATGCGAAACTCTCCATTTAGAGCATAAAATATAGTCCCTGATTTTCTAATCTCCAAAAAATAGGTTCTTTGCACCCAATGCGTATTTAATTCAATTCGTCGGCATATCTTTTCTAAGTTTTAATTAAGGTATATTATTATTAGGTTAAAATCTCATATTATTTATTTGTTAATTTCTATTGTATGTTTGAGCAGATAGAGAGATCGATCGGTCCCTATTAAAAATGATCAAGCTTATATATTTATTTTAGAAATTTGTCTTGTATTATAGTGATCTTTATCATATTTTATACTAATAAAAAAGTAAATGATAATTTGGAACATGTAAATATTTTAGAAAATGAGCATGTTGAACATATCAATAATGCACAAGAATTAATATAATATATATCCTTAATTTGAAAAACCATATATATATATATATGTGTGTGTGTGTGATTATTTTAATTTTTAAAAATTATATGTACACTTTGTTTTTTTTTTTCTTTCCAGAAACAATGTATCCTCCTTTTAAAAGGAAAAAAATATAATCCAATATTTCTGGCCAAAAAAAAATCCAATATCGAATTCAAGACCTTAACTCTTAAGCTAGATCCATCACAGATATATATATATATATATACACATTCATGCAACTTTCAACATAATCTAAATAGGTAGGCAAGCTATCTATTCATCAATAAAGTAGTAATAATAATTTTAATATATATATTCTTATAATATATATAAAGCTAATTGCATTTCCTTGCTTTTTATTTCTTATAGGAGCATTTGAAAAAAGAAAAAATAATTAACCACTAAACAAAGGGTTAGTTCAATAAAACTTCACGTATCAAGTTGGTTCTATTTAATTACCCACCAATATTTCAACTTTAATCATATATATCTTCCCATCTCTTTCTCTAGAAATCCCCAAGAAGAAAGAGCCATGTTTTGTATTACATTTTAATTTAATTAATTACCTCCAACTTTTTGACATGATTCCATTTTTTCCATCTCTTCTTTTTTGTCCTCTCTCTCGATCCATTTTTTCTTTAATCTATCCCAACCAACTTCCACCAACTTGTTCGTTAATTAGTTTGATTTTTTTTTTCCTAAACCCAATCCCGGCCTTAACTTTAATTTGTGTGTGGTCCTAGGAAGGAATATATCAAATATAATTTTTTAATGCCTAAAATAATTCTCCTTAAAATCATGCCTTAATTAGGTTAATTAAGACTCTCAACAGCAACTCTTGTGATAATTAAGAGAGTTTATGTGATAAAAGGGTTTAGGTGCATGAAATTAGGGGAGCTTTTGGTATCCAATGATTTTGTCAATACTATGTATTTCACCCAAATTAAAGAAAAATAAAGTGAAAAAAATAGTAAATGATGTATTCTATTAAAAAAAAAGAACATACCTAAACCTAACTCTAGAAGAGGGAAAAAAGAGAAATAATATCAATTAAAAATAGTAAAGTTGTGAAAAAAATATTACTAGTTGTTGTAGTGTTCAAAATTATAATGTTTCCTAGAAAATAGAAATAAATCAAATAATACTTGATCAAAATTAAAAAAAAAAATACTAGTAGCCAAGTTGACTCATGTGAGGATAATAAAATATAAAATTGAATATATATTTCGAGAAAAAAAAAAACCTGGTCAAGGAAATGAATATCTGGTAGGGTCGATATGAGGAAGAAAAAAGAAAAGGGTAAAGTTTTTTTTTAATTTTCAAGTTGGAATGTTTTTTTAAGGTTGCCAACTCAACTTAATTGTTACCGATTGGTTCATGGAAACTTCTATATAAGAAAAATCTTTTCCCAAGGGGAAGTTAATCCAAAACTTAATCCAAAGAAACTCATCTTTGATCATTATTTTTATGGGTAAAATTAATTTAATTTAGTTTGTTCAATGGTTTGAGTCATGTTTACGAGTTTGATTATTATTATTATAGAGTTTTCGTAACATTCCCTATCCTGGTTTCAGGTCCCCCACCCATGGTTTTTGACATTTTTAACTACAATTCTTAATCTCTCTTTTCTCCCCCCTGATTAGTGTAAAAAGATTAGCTTTTTACTGTGTTATCTACAGTTAATTATAGCCTTCGTTTGACAAAAATGGAGTCAGAATTATGCTTGTGATGCATATTTTTATTTTCAACCTACCGACACCAAATTTTACTTTATATTATGTAGGAATTCTATGTGCTTGATATGGGTTTTGATGCCAACATAAATTTTGGTAAAGAAACTTAGAACATAAACTACACCGGATTGGATTAACTCCAAATCAAATTCAATAGCTTACTCCAAATCAAATTCAATAGCTTACTGAGATTTTTTAGTCTAAATCACATGTATCCGTTTCCGTCTTAATGATAAACGATATACGGTTAATTCTATTTGAACATGCCCGGCACAATACTTATATACGTCTTAATGATAAACGATATACTGTTAATTCTATTCGAATAGCCTCGGCCCAATACTTATAGAGATGAAAGGAAAATTAAGTCTTTCTCTTTATACATACATACACATACTAAAAAAAACTATTATGGCTACGAGCCAGGTGCGTCTGATAAAATGGTAAAATATTGAACTCTTAGTGTTTAATCCTAACAACTTCGAATACAAGAAAAGAAAAAACAAATACTACCATTATGCATAGGCCTTTTGGACCCTATGGAGCAATTTAGTTATCAAATCTTTGGGCTTTTAGGCCTTTTAAAATTTTGGGTATATAACAATGGGTAAGTTCTAAAAGAGAAAACCCATTTAATCAAGCCCAAAACTTTCCTAGCATAAGAAGAGTTCAGATCAGTCCTTCACTCCAAAGATCTAAAGCATTGCTCTCCTAAGCAAAATAGGTTAAAAAAAGAAACAATATATAATTGAGCACAATATATAGAGTCTTCGAAATGAAACCACTTCGGTAATAAACCAAACCAGGAAGATCATGTCATTTTACAAAGTTTGCTGTAATAAAAAGCACGATGTCCGATGCTAGAAACTTTATTACATTATTAATTAATATTATAATAATGAAAGAGAAATGATCCAACTTTGGCCTAGCGGTGAATCAAGGTTCAAGCTTTGAATCCCCTTCCTCCCCCAACTTCCTCTGCCAAAACAACAAAATTGCAAAACATAAAATAAAGCTGCAGTAAAGGTTTAGTCATCCTAGCACAAGTGTAAAGCACATTGCAATTCAAACATTTTCATACATATATAGACATAGATGCATGTAAGGAACAATTAGTCTTGTAAGAAGAATGAGACAGATACTTACGGTTTTTTATTGTCAAGGAAGCTATTTATAGTCTCCTGATCAACCTGTCGAAGCCTTTTCATTTTTCATGATCATATGGAATGACTTAACTTTGTCCTCTGCCACTATCTCCCTCAATACATCGTCTTCGATCTTTTCTGCTTGCCAGCGAGATGGATCCTCCACAAATGCCTCGCTAAAGATCATACTCGACACCCATTCCTTCCATGTGGTCCTACGATACTTGTCTTCCTCAAGTGTGCCTGTTGCCAATAGCTGATACACATAGACAACCTTTTGCTGACCAGGTCGGAATGCACGCGCGATAGCTTGCTTTGTCTTGGATGGATTCCATTCTGAGTCCAATAAAATCACCCGTGATGCAGCCGTCAAACTAATGCCTTCGGCACATGCAGTAATTGAAGCAAGTAGTATCCTTGAAGGGTGACCTGGTTGATCAAACCTGTCCATCACTGTTCCTCTGTCGAAAAGCTCCAGGTCTCCTGTAAGGACCAATACTTCCCTGCCTCTCTGGAATCGAAAGACTCTTTCAAACAATTCCAGAAACAAGTTAATGGGAGCAATATTGTGGCAAAAGATGAGAATCTTCTCCTTCTTGATGATTCGATATACAAGGTTCAAGACAAACATCACCTTGGATCCTTTCCTGAAATCAAATTTGATCTCCTCAAGTGCCATCAACTCTTCCGGACTGAAAAATTTGTTAACACAGTTTGAAGTCCTGACCAGACTAGGATGGATTGATGCAAGGGTAATCAAAAGTTCCAATTCCAAGGGATAGCCACTATATCCTGCCATTATGTTGTGAAGTTTCACCAAAGTCTCATGTTGTATGTCAGTTGAGTTCATCATCAAGGTGTAGATTTGTAGACCCGGGAGGGTGTCAGAACTTCCACCTTCATACACGTCAATAAATCCATTTGTGATGTTTCTCAACATGTTAAGACCTTGAATCCTCTCTTCCCCCTCGCTGGAATCAATCTTCCTGCCAATATTGTCTAGGAAGAACTTCCTTGCTCGGTTTTCCAACAAATGGCGTGCTTTGTCCAGCCGGTTCTTTTTCTTTCTGAACTTGGGGTCTAACTTCTTCAACACTTCATGCATGAATTTTGGTCTAGCTAGGCACAAGGTGTTATAGTATTCACAGAAGTTGTTCTGAAACAGTGTACCTGAAAGCAGTATCCTGTGATCTGTTTCAACTTTCATCAGAACTTTTCTCAACCTTGATTTAGTACTTCTGGGGTTGTGCCCTTCATCCAAAACCAGGATTCCCGGACTTTCACGAAGCACTTTAGCCATAAGCTTCCTGTGCTCGAATTTTGAATCCTCCCGCATTAATGTCAGGAATGAAGTGTAGCCCATGACAAGAACACTTGGTTCTGCATGCCACTTCTGTATTTTATCTAGACAATCCAAGATATGCATAATATCTTGACTAGGTTTTGGACCTCTTTGATACCTTCCTGCTGACTTCTGCTTGAAGACTCTATAAGTTCTACGTCCATGAATTAAATAATGCTGTACACCAGTTTCCCATTTCTCAAATTCCTTGTGCCAGGTATATAGAGTTGTCTTCGGTGCAAGAATTAAAGGCCTCCTTCCAGGGAATAACTTCAAGAAGCTGGCAAGGAATGCAATAATGAGAAAAGACTTCCCAGCTCCCGGTGTATGAGAAACTACACAACCACCTGTCCTTTTAGATGCTTTTTCCATTTCTGCAGGTATCAAAGAACCTGCAATGTTTTTCCATAAGAACTCAAAGGCCTTCTTCTGGTGAAAGTGTAATTGCTTCCTGAGTTCAGGGATTAGCGCCCACACATTGTCATTTTCTTCCGATATCCGTGAATCTGAAGAAGTGTAATTGAAGAAGAGATCCAAGCCCTCACTTCCCTCAGTTTTATTCTCCGGCTCCACTTCAGTAACAACTTTACTTCCTGTTATATAGCTCTTATGTTCCAACTAGAAGAAAAATGGAAAACAGTTTTAATCAAACATCTAGTAAAGCAATGATATAAATTGATAGACTGCGGTAACTCAACATACTAAACTAAAAGAAACAACACTAAACACTGGTTTCTGGTGGAAATAGTTGAAGGTTGACTAAATTGATAAACCAGTACTCCCCAGGTAGATATACTATTTGCATATGCATGTGATCAAGCTTGAAAGATAATGCCATCAAGACACCTAAATGTTGACGATGCATGGAAGTGTTCATGCAGTCAATATGATAACAGCACATATGCACAAGAAAAGCCCAAAAAGGAACAGAGACATAAATTCCAGGATTGGATCATATAACTAAAAAAATATTTTTGCAGTTATCAGATATAGAAACTTCTTTACTCCTTTCTTCAAAATGCAGCAATGCAGTATTCAATGATTTGTCCTAGGTCCTTTTAGAAGACAGACAACAAAATGAAAAGAGTATGAATTTCAAACTTACAAATGGTGCAGAAACATGCTGTATTTCAGTGCTCACAAAACCGCAGATACGACATAGTAGCCCGATTTCTTCGTCTAATTTGAACTCATGCTGACAATTGCTACTAGATTTTCGCAAAGATTCGGCCGACACTCTAGCCTGAGAAAAATTAAATTGAATTGACAGGTGAGAAAATAAGTTAGTGAAGCCCCAATAGGGAGCGTTAAATTGTGTGGTTACACAAATTTGCAAGCAAAGATTAGTATGCAAGAATTTTGGTCCAGGAAATTTTTTTCAATAGCTCTACCTCATCATCCTCAAAGTAAAGTGATGCCAAACAAAGTTCCATTTCTCTCCACAATATTTCAGTGTCTGATGTTTCTCCATCATCCTCAACAGCAGGTTCTTCTGCTTCTTTTTCCTTACTCATTTCTGCGGATTTTGCTGCCTTAAACTGATTCCACTGGTCAATGATGTGCGGATCATCTTTCCTGAATGTAGAATCAATGTTTTTCATATATGAATTTATCAGTTTAGTGAAAGCCCCGGCACTCAGAGGTGTTCTTCTGTAAGTTATTGGTTCATCATAATCATCCCTTCTTGACCGAGCAGAAGAACGACTTTTACTCTTTCCTTTCTTCGGGAGAGGTCTTGCCTTCCACATATTTTCATAATCCATAAAATCTAGAGCAGAAACTTTCTTCCTCTGAGTTGCATGGCTGCGTCTCACACTATAATAATTCAAACAGACATCTTGGACCTCTTCTGGATAACCTCTGGGAAGTTTTGAAAAATGAGAGGGGTCAAAGGCTAAAGGACTGGTTTCAGAAGACACAGGAACAATAGAAAGTTGATGTTGATTCTTCCTTGGATTATTCACTCTTGATTTCCTTGGAGTAGTGAATGGTGATTTTCCCTCCCTTGATGTATTCTTATTTTTGCACAGCACATCTGTTTTTTCACCCTGAGTATGCTCTTCTGAAGGACTTGCATTTATGCCAAACATACATTTTTCCTTTTTTGGCCATAATGATAATGGCAAGTTCATATCTTCTTCTGGTTCTTCTTCCTCTTCGCTCCACTCGGTCATTCTCATGGGAGGTTCAGCTCGGAACCAGCTACTCTCTGTCTCTGGAGGATTATCACCACCAACGAAACGCTCAGGTTGCATATTCCTGCGTTTAGAGCGTCTCAAGTTCATAGCATCATAAACTGGCAATTGTCTGATTTCGTCTGCAGCACTAGATACAGCCCTATATACATTATTTTCAAGCGGGTCAAACTGGACCACAGTGGATACTGAAATGTTATCTTCTACTTTGAACTTTACAGCATGGAGAAGATTATCAGAAATTAAGGGGCTGGAATCATCTTCGCTCAGAATTTGATAGACTACCTTGTTCTGCACAGATCTCACATCAAATGCAATCTGCTTTAAAACAGATGTAACAAGCAACCATGATATATCAGATAAGAATCTTCCCAAAAATATCTTAGTTCGTCTCCTTTCAGAGCAATCCTCGGCGAAACCCCATCTATAGTGCTGATCCTCACCTGCTTCCTTTTCAAGCCTTTGCAGGATAGAAATCTGATTGAGTCCTACAGCTTCAGTCTCTTTGCTAAGAATTGCTTTCTCACAACCAAGAGGACCTTGGTTAACATAGAAGTTGACATAAAACTGGCATGAGCATTGAGAGTCATGGGGCTTCCTCTCGATGGATCTTATTTTAGCATCAAGCCACACCTAAACCAGAAAGAGAATAAGATCAAGACAGGACAAAGCTAAGCAAAATATTGAAATACTGTTAAAGCAAGATTGCAAACTAATCATTTCTTTAGAATCAAAGAAATGAATATAGCTATATATATAATCACACATGACCAAAATATCAGCATTCAATTTATGCTCCCCTTAGCCATTATTGCAGTCAATCTGTGAAGGGTTATTGATTATCTTTGTTTTCAAGCCTTATAACAGGTTATGAGGAATAGAGACTGGGGGCTAGTTCCAAAGGAAAGAAATCAGCAAAAACTGCAATATATAAATGCAAGCCACTAAAATCCATCTTATAACATATGAAGTCCATGAGCAGTAATGAATTTCACATTATGAAGTTTGGACTGCAACACCTGAAGAAAACATAACTTACCGGCTCTTGGTTCTCTTCATCCGAACTCCCTATCAGCTGAGAGCTTGAAAGAACGCAAACATCAACACCAGGCCTCAAGTAGCAGGTACAGTCAGACAAAGTTGACTGCCTAGACCTAACACGAAGATCAGAGAACGGCTGTCTCGCACTCAGATATTGATCATCCATCATATGCAAATTCATGACCCCATTCTTAATTCTAATGAGTTCCACAGCTTGCCATGAACCATAATAGGGGACCTCAAATGCTGTCACACATGAAATCAGTAGAGTGATACAAAGTCAATATTAAGCAGTGAGATATAGTATAGCATTACAATTAAAATAAAAATGGTGAATATTCTTTTGAATGAAATGAATATTTTTCAAGCATTCAATTATCTGCAATATTTACTTGGGGGAGGTATCATCTGTTTTTTGACAAATTATACGAAAGGTTCGTGTTCGAAAGGCAATTTACAAAGTTAATTACAAAATCCTCTTTATGTCAATACTCATATGAAAACATCCAGTGTCGTAATCTTGACATCATAACCTAACAATTTGGTGGCAATTGTAAATATGGTTTGGCGGTTTAATTACTAAAGATGCAACTCCGAATCAATCGATTTTCGATCTTTCTATCTGGTTAACTAAGTTGGCAGTTTTTCCCTTCATTACCGACAAAATGTGACAAGTAAAATGGCCTAATTTCATGATAAACGCCTCAAAGCCTAAGCAATCTGTTGAAATCAGCTTGATTCCAATTTGAATCAAGAATTTTAATATAAAGATACAAATACAGTAAAAGCACAGGTTGGTATAGGTGGAAATAAAGCTTACCATATTCATTAAATGGATGCTTGGAATGATATAAATGCCTTTTCCTCATTGTTATCTGCTAACAGGATCTGCAATGAATTTGAAATGAATGTATCAGGGTACAGAGTCACATGTATCTGCAAAAATTATGAGCTTGAAACAAACAGCTTTTCAACCCCATTTTTGCAATTAATCTAACAGGTAGAATACATAAAATCTAACAAAAACATATATTTTTCAAGGTTAAGAAGGCCATAAAAAATTCATTAGAAAACCAAAACTTTAGCCAAAAAACAGACCATTTTACCTGAACAATAGCAGGATCACTCCTTTATTTCCCCATAAAGAAAAATCCATTAAATTATCACAAAGAAGGAAAGGGATATGGGGAAAATGAGAAAGAAAGAGGAGACTTTACCATAAAAAGCAAATATATTTTTACAGTAGATAGAATCTATAAGCATCCATTCCATGCAATCGTGAACCAACAGAATAGCAAAAAAAAAAGAGCAGAGTTTTTCTTTTAGTAGTAAATTCTGCATGACACAATTTACCTTGAACTAAAATTTTTTAATCTCAAAAGTGCAGGGGATTGATAAAAAAAAGACAGTTGCTTTTTGATTCCCCACTGCTCACACAGCTCTGAAAATCATGTAGAATCACTAGAATGTGTAAAACAAACATAAAAAAAGTAACCAAAAGAAAAGAAAGAAAACCCCTTTTCTTTCACATGAAAAAAGTGTAGAAAAAAGATAAACTCATAGCTGACTTCATAACAGATAGTGTCTTCATACTAAAAAACATGAAGATCATCAAAAAAACAATTGATTATTATCTAAGAACAGAAAATACAGTAAAGGGTCTGGTTTTTTTGGGCCAATTTACCTGAAAAACAGTAGCTGGTGTATCAAATGAGATAAGATTTCCAGATACTCATATATCTAACTCAAGAGAAATGGAACAACCAGAGCAGAACAGAGAGTGAAGAAAATGAGTGAGTGATGAATAAATAAGGGAAAAAAAGATAGAAAAGGACAATGGGGCGAAGAATTCTAATGTATAGATATGAATAAATATATATGTCTGAGACTGAGAATCTTGGGTTCTGTGTCTTGCTTTGCATGACTTAAAGTAAGGGGGCCCCTGCCCCCCTGGTACGTTTTTTTTCTGCAGAAAATGGCAAGTTGGGCAAATAAGGAAGGTAGATAAGGGTAAAATAGGAAAGATAGTTTGTGAATGAACGGCGCTGATTGATCATAGAACGTTGAATTGCTGATGTGGGGACCACCAAAAACTGCTGGAACCTTTTTTTCTGCTGATGAAATGATGATTTTGGAGTTAGGTTAGAAGCACGTGTATTATCAAGTTATCAACAGCAGAAGCAGAGAGATGGCAGGGGAGGTTAGAAGAAAACCGAAATTCATTAAATAGTTTCCATTTTCATTTTCATTACCAAAAAACAAGAAGTCAAGCTTTTGCTTTTGCTTTGTGGGATTGGTCATTTCAGTACAGTTCACTCTTTTTCACTATCCTTAGTGTTCTGAGCCACTTGCTTCTGATTCTTGGAAAACAGAAGACAAGACTCGTAAAGACAAACCTTTTTTTTTTGTTATTTCTTTACAAGTTTGAGTTCAAGCAATATAGGCCCAAAGTGACAACTTCAGAAAGGAATTTCGGTTTGGCCCAACAAATTCAACCTAATGTGTAGGAGTGGAAAGAAATGATGATCGGCTTCTAATATATGGAGCATAAATTTAGAATGCAAAAGGGGTTTCAAATTTTGTTTCAATACATGCTATAACCATGTATGATTCTATTAGAATATGTGAGAAAAGTTTTTTGTTTGATGAACCATGCATGATATTAATTACGAACATAGATGAAATAACGGTTAACTAACTTACAACGATTACTGATCTTATAAATAATGATTAACTAACTTTCATCGATTTGATTTGATGATGTTGAATAAATATTTGTAAGCAACTATTAACGACTTTATAAATAACGGTTAACTAACTTACAATTGATTTAATGATTATGAATAAATATCTATAAGTACGACCTTATAAATAACGGCTAACTACCATTATGGAATCTTGACAAAAAAAGAATTACCTTAAAAGGATACTTGTTGTCGAGATGATTTTATAGCAACGGTTAACTACCCTACTAAAAAATTGGTTAACTATGTTCAAAAATTACCGTTAAAGAATTTCGCGCCTTTTTTTTTTTTTCTTTTCTTCTTCTGAAGAAACACAACTACTATAAAAGAATGACTTAATAGACAATTTGATCCTTAAACTTGTAAGAAATTGACAAATTAGCTCTTGAACTTTCAAAATTGCCAATTGCACACCTGAATTTGTAAAAAATGGACAAATTGACCCTTCTGCATGGAAATTGGTTAATTCCAATTAGCCCTTTTGGACGGAAATTTGTATGGTTTCGCTAAATTTCATCTCATTTATGTCCAATTGTTAAAGAAATTTAACCAATTTTCGTCCAAAAAGGCTAATTGTCCCGTTTTTACAAGTTCATGTGTGCTATTGACAATTTTGAAAGTTTAAGGACTAACTTATCCATTTTTACAAGTTCATGGGCCAAATTGCCTATTAAGCCATAAAAGAACATTGTTGTCAATGTGTTAAGCTTATTGCATATATTTGTTGTCAATTTATAATATCATACAAGATTAGAGTCCTTATTTGGAATAACATTTTCTCTAATAATAGGGATTTTATACATGGAAAGATAGATAGACTGTCCTCTAGATAATGAATTATAACCCAAATTTTGACCAAGGGGAGTCTAGAAGAATTTTTCTTCAAGGGCTGATCTCTTATAAGCTAAACATAGAATATTTCCCCTCCTGTAATGTAACTCCTTTTACACCTCATGCTTTGTAAAAGGAGCATAGACATTAGGCCATATCTCTAATTAAGAGTTGGTAACACCTTAATTGAGTCAAAATAGAGATAAAAACTTTAAAGAAATTCAGGCAAAACAGAAAAGCTAGATCTTAATTAGAAGCCAGGTCTTTTCTTACTTGTGGCAGCTAATTCAACTTCAGGATTCCTTTAATATATATGGCAATTTCAGGGCACTTTTGAAAGTCAAAACGTTTTCAGGGCATTGGGAACACTGGTCAGGTGATTCACAGAAGGAAATTCAAATTCTTGGATCATCTGACTGGGAAAACCTTGCAGAGGGTTAATTAGTATAAGCAACAATGGCCGCCCCAAGCTTATACGACAAAAAGATAGTCTGCATGATGTACGAAGACATAAATTTTACATACTCGAGAGGGATTGTCCACGGACATAACCCTCTGCATTATCTCATCCCTCTTATCTTGTTTCAAATGATCTTGTTTTTCGCAATCTCTTGGACATTATACATGCTTCTAAGGCCCTTGAGACAGCCTAGAATTGTCAGCAATGTCCTGGTACGCTTTAAGTTTGCATAATTTTCTCTCTAATTTATCGCTCAAATTGTCTGAAAACATCCTTTGTGTGGGTACCGTTGTTTCGTGATTGCTCATGTTTATGTAGTGATTCTTAATCACTAGTACTATGTTGAAATTTTTCATTTAATTTTCAGGCTGGAATCATTATAGGACCTTCTGGTCTAGGGAGGTACACAGAATGGATGGAACATGTATTTCCAGGAAAGGAGTTGATGGCAATTAATACGATGGGATCGTTTGCGAATAACATCTTCATATTCCTTTGCATAGTAAAAATGGATGCCAAGATTATTTTCACTAAACAGATCAAGAGAGATATATGGAGTCTTGGTTTATTATGCACATTTCTTCCTTTAGGAATCTCTTATGGTCTCTATTCATGGCTAAGTGAATCCGTCCCAGGATTCAAAGGTGGCATCATGGCCATAACAGCTAGCGCTGTAATGTCAGTAAGTTTTTTAGCTGATGTTGCCAATGGTTTAGGGGAACTCAAACTTTTAACCTCCGAATTAGGCCATCTTGCATTGGGTGCTGCTACCATCAACGATATGATTTATATCATTATCACTTTGGTGACGGTTTTGTCAATCCCATGGACGAATTCACATCTTGTCGATGCTTTGGTTTTAATGGCTGCATTCGTCATGTTCTTGATATTTGCAGTACGCCCAGCCATAAAATGGATTATTAAGAATAGTACCCCAGAAGGAAAACCCATTGATCAATTTTATGTGGTGGCAATTCTTTTGGCAACTTTGTGCATGGGAGTGTTTTCAGATGCGCTTGGAATGGGGTTTTTTCCAGGAGTTTTGGGTATGGGACTCGTCATTCCCAGCGGACCGCCTTTAGGTTCAGCCGTTGTTGAGAGAACTGAATTCATCATCAATACTTTATTTATGCCGTTCTTCTATGTTCGACTTGGTCGTCAACTTGATATAAGAAAAATTGTGAATTGGGAAGAGTGCAAAGTCATGCTCTTGATCATCATTGCAGGAATTGTAGCCAAATTTCTGGCAACTTTTATTCTTTCATTTTTCAGCAAAATGAAGATGAGGGATGTTTTTTTGCTCAGCCTCATGCTCAACTTCAAGGGTGTTCTCAACTTCATTTTATTCCTAAAATTTCACACCGCACTTGTTAGTCCTCTTATTCTCCCCTCTCTCCTTTCCATATTATCAGTAATAAGCTTATTAGCCATTTTGCCCCCTCAAACTATATATGATCGAGACAATTTGTCCCTTGAACTTTCAAAATTAGAGGACAATTTGACCCTGTCCTGAATTTTCAAATTCTGGGGCAAACTGTGTCGCGATTTGAAGTTCAGAGGACAAAATATCCTCGAAGTTATAGTTCAGGCCTTCAGGGGCAAGAAGGGTAATAAGCCGTACTCAAATTAGCTGCAATTGTCATGTTTTTCTAACCAAAGTCTTAATTAATTTCTCTGTTTTTGCAGAATCAAATTGATGGTCAAATTTTTGCCTTATTAGTCGTGGCCAATCTCGCCATGGATTCACTAGCAACCCCCTTGGTGGATTTCTTTTACAAGCCTCTTAATAGACTCGAAACCTTATCGTCTTCGAATCTAACAACAATGTCACTGCAATCGACTCCAAGCATTGGCGAATTAAGGATTCTTTCTTGTATTCAAAAAGAAGATGATGTTCATGGCATTATTACTCTCATCGAAGCATCAAATGGCACACCTGTGACCATCGTTTGTTCTTACGTTGTTCATCTTTTGGAGCTTGTCGGTCGAGCCACACCGGTTCTAGCATCTTATACGAAATCAGGGGGACATAGCAGCACGGATCGAGTCATGCGTGCCTTCACTAATTATTCAAAATCAACGGATCAATCCGTTACGGTTCAGCCTTTCATTTCCATTGCTCCTTACAAGACAATGTACGAGAATGTTTGTCGGCTTGCTAGAGCTAAACATGTTCCTCTAATTATAGTCCCATTCCGAAAAGCCGAAGTTGGTGAAATGAATTCCGATCAATTCCGACATTTCAATGTTCAAATGCAAACCTACGCGATGTCCACGGTTGGAATTTTGGTCAACAGGGGATTGGTTTGCGTCAATTCAGCTGAATTCTCGTGTAAAATTGCCGTGATTTTCCTAGGTGGTGCCGACGACCGTGAGGCCTTGTCATTGGCAACTCGAATGTCGGACCATCCTTGTGTTGAAATGTCGGTGATGAGGATCAAAGTGGGGGAATATCGACATGAAGATGAAATAGAAAATAAGCTTGATGACCGATTATTGGAAGAATTCGAATTGAAAAACAAATCCAATGATTCTGCACAATGTTTGGACGTCAATTTGAAGGAGGGAATTGAAATTTTCAATTGGATTAGATCTTTAGAAAATGGGAATTATGACCTTATTATAGTTGGGAAACGACAGGAGAGCATTCTAAAGCTTGAAGGAGACATGGAAAGTTGGACAGAGAATCCAGAGCTTGGGACAATAGGAGACATGATTGGGTCGGAGGATTTTTGTGGGGGCACGGTTTCGGTTCTTGTCATGCAACATTGTGTTGTCGGAGGAGGATGTTCCAAAAAACGGTCCAACAGTGTTCCAGATAGTAAAAAATATAGAATAAGTTCGTTTTCAGCAATTCTAAAACATTATACATCTACTTTAGAAAGAAACTAAGATATCATGTATCAAATCAAACCCCCCCTTTTGTTTTTCTTCTTCCAAATTCAACATGAAAATTTTCATTTGTGCTTACTTCTTATTCTTCATCTTTTTTTTTTTTTTTGCTTTTTGAGTATAAATTTCTGACCATTTAGTTTAGAAGAAATTACAACAAGTCAAAATAGATAATTGACAAATTCATAAGTGACCAATTCATGATGGGTCATTTTTTTAATCCCAGAGGTTAATTGAAGTCTATGGCCATGGAAATTTAGATATAGTATTAGTTGGGATATAGCCAAGCCAATAAATGCTGCAAGGGTTCCCTTGGGTGACATTGTAGCAGATTGGAGTTTTGGTTACCATTTCCTTGACCAAAGAAAATCACTTTCTTCAATCATACTCTAACTAAAAGATGATCAATTTTTTGGGTTCAATTTTGATATCTTCAACTTAAACAATTTCTAATGGAAAACCAAATATAGAGCCTTATTGTAATTTTAGCCTTGTATCTTCCTGCTTTTGGAAGAAAGTGAAAGAAGGGAAGGAATAGCTTTTGGAAGTGTTTTATTCTTTGTTGTGTATATTGCTTGCTTTATGAAGGAATTAACAAATTAAAAGAGACAAGGAAAGAATTTCACTTTATTATGTTCAACATTTTTCCTATAATTGTACCATTTGGAATAACAAAAACTTGTTATCTTGTCTAGAGAATCAACAATATAACATTACTCTTTCTTTGATAAAAATTTTGAAGTGTATATAAATGTATATATGTCACATGTGGCTTAAAGCATTAGCAAAAACAAAGTATTTCTTACTATTTGTATCTTTCATCTGCAAACAACTTATCACAAAGAGAGAAAAAGAGAGAGAAAACAACTTATCACAGAGAGAAAAAAAGAGAGAGAAAGAGATGGAGCTTC
>AWUE01019132.1:0-34332 GCA_001974825.2 Corchorus olitorius
TATGTACGAGGGTTTTGGATTTGGTGTATGTGACTTTTGCAACAGACGTTGTAGGTATTTTGTTTACCATTGTTCTTGCGGATTAGACTTTCACATCCAATGTGCTTTGTTTTCATTTAATATTGCTGAAAAGAAAATTGGGGAGCTTCAAATCCCCAATATAGACCCGTTGCTCTCCACTGAAACCCCTTCAGAAAAACTCAAAGAAGCTCAATGTTTTGCCTGTTGGAAGCCTTTATTAGATTCCGCTTACCTTTCTCTTGCTTCTGGATTTCACCTGCATCAAAAATGTTTAGAGTTACCTCTTAAAATCAATCACCTTTGCCACCGTGAACATTCTCTTTCTTTACAATTCAATAGTGAGCGTCTCCCTTGCCAGATTTGCCAAGAAACCCAACGCAGGGGATTTGTTTACTCTTGTTCAAGTTGCAAGTTTGTCATTCATATTGCATGTGCTGAGCTACCAACTAAAATTAACCACCTTTGCCACCGCCAACATCCTTTAATTCTACAACCCAATCAAGAATCTCTCCCTTGCCAAATCTGCCAAGAAACTTTAGATTTGAGATTTGTTTACTGCTGTTCCATATGCACATTTGCCATTCACATTTCATGTGTGTCACCAACACCCACTATCAAAGGTGAAATCCATGAACACTCATTCACCCTGTTCTGGAGACAAGGCCCATTCACTTGTGATGCATGTGGAAGTACGGGAGATTTTCTTTCTTATAGTTGTTGTACATGTAGCCTTACAGTCCATGAAAAATGCATTTCACTGCCACGCACCATTAGAATTGGACGACATCGTCATCACTCACTCTCCCATACCTTCATCCTTGGACAACATGAGTTCACAACTTGGGAATGCAAACTTTGTCCCAAGGAAGTGAATCCACAGCATGGGGTTTATTGTTGCTCTGATTGCAATTATATTGTCCATACAAATTGTGGAAAACTTGAGTCACGTTGGTTCAAATTTGATGAGAAAGAAGAAAGTGATCATCCGGAGCATTTTAAAGAGAAATCAGCCTTTTCTGTAATCAAAGAGACCAAAGTTGGAGAAAGTGTAATAGCCACAGAGATAAAACATTTAAGCCATCAACACAACTTAGTTTTAAGTGATGATGATGTTATCAAGGATGAAAGGTTTTGTGACGGATGCAAGTTGTTCATCCCATCTGCATTTTACTATTGTTCAACATGTAATTTCTTCCTCCACAAATCTTGTGCCGAATCACCATGGAAGGTCCACCTTTGGTTTAGGCGAAGTCCCTATAGCCTCATCTTCGATCGCATTTTCTTTTGTGGTATATGTGACCATGAGTTCAATACTAGTTTTGGCTATGAAAATAAAGATGATGAGGATTGTTTTTGCCTCCGATGCGCTCTCACTTCGGATACGCCCACATGTGGAGGCCATCAACACCGCCTTACCTTTTATTCATACTATTCCAAGTATGAAGGCCAATGCAATGGTTGTGGAGATAAACGAAGTTGGGGGTTTGCATGCAAAGATTGCAGTTTTGTTGTGGATGACAAGTGTTTTATTCTTCCCAATATAATCCGGCACAAGTGTGATGAACATGATCTCAAGCTCACCTACGGTGACCCGAATGTTTATTCAGAACACAATTACTGTGACATTTGTGAAGAAAGAAGAAATCCAGACCTCTGGTTTTATCATTGTGCAAGTTGCGACACTTCAGCTCATTCGAAATGTGTTGTGGGAGAATACTCATTTCTGAAGCCCGGGGTGAGCTACAAATACAAGCATCATCCACATCCACTCACTCTCACTCGAAAGGTCTATGATTATCCTGATCAATGCCATGCATGTGGAAAGCCCTGCCAGGATGCAGCATTGGAGTGTGTAGAGAAGGGTTGCAGCTATATTCTTCATTGGGGATGTGTGGAAGATAAATCCTTTCTTGCTCTACAGGGATCCAACTAGTACTGCTCGTAAGGAGACGAGGATGTTACTGATCTATCTGCAATGGAATTCTGCTACCTTGGTCTTTGTTTGATTTCTAAATTACGTAATATTTATTCCTTGTTTGGATTGTGGTTTGAGGACTTGTTAAGATTTTAATAAAATTTCACTTTGAAATTAATTAATGTGTCTAGTGTGTGCTGTGATGATATTTACATTTGTAAAATAGTAAATGATTTTCTGTTTGTACTTGAAGAGATTTCTTTCTACTCACTCTGAACATAAATAAATTTTCATTTGTGGCTTACTTCTTCTTCTGCTTTTTTAGTATAAATTTCTTACCATTTAATTTAGAAGAAATTACAACAAGCCAAAATGGACAATTGACAAATTTATAAGTGACCAATTCATGATGGGGTCATTTTTTAATCCCCAAAGAGGTTAAATTGAAGTTCATGGCCATGGAAATTTAGATAGTATTAGTTGGGATATAGCCAATAAATGCTGCAAGGCTTCCCTTTGGTGACATTGTAGCCGAAATTGGAGTTTTGGTTACCATTTCCTTGACCAAAGAATATCAATTTCTTCAATCATACTCTAACTAAAAGATGATCATTTTTTTTGGTTCACTTTTGATATCTTCAACTAAACAATTTCTAGTGGAAAACCAAATATAGAGCCATACTTGTAATTTTAGCCTTGTATCTTCCTGCTTTTGGAAGAAAGTGAAAGAAGGGAAGGAATAGCTTTTGGAAGTGTTTTATTCTTTGTTGTGTATATTGCTTGCTTTATGAAGGAATTAACAAATTAAAAGAGACAAGGAAAGAATTTCACTTTATTATGTTCAACATTTTTCCTATAATTGTACCATTTGGAATAACAAAAACTTGTTATCTTGTCTAGAGAATCAACAATATAACATTACTCTTTCTTTGATAAAAATTTTGAAGTGTATATAAATGTATATATGTCACATGTGGCTTAAAGCATTAGCAAAAACAAAGTATTTCTTACTATTTGTATCTTTCATCTGCAAACAACTTATCACAAAGAGAGAAAAAGAGAGAGAAAACAACTTATCACAGAGAGAGAAAAAGAGAGAGAAAGAGATGGAGCTTCAACATTTTAGCCATATCCATCCTCTGGTTTTCAAAGAAAAGCTAAGCAATGAAGAAGAAATCAAGGGTGCTAATTGCTCGGGTTGCGGCCAGGTGGTGTCGGGTCCAAGCTTTAGTTGCATGGCTTGCGGGTTTTACCTTGACAAGACGTGTGCCGAGGCTCCTTCTGAGTTAGCTCATCCTTTCCATCACAATCACAACCTTAATCTTCTAAGCTACTATATGTACGAGGGTTTTGGATTTGGTGTATGTGACTTTTGCAACAGACGTTGTAGGTATTTTGTTTACCATTGTTCTTGCGGATTAGACTTTCACATCCAATGTGCTTTGTTTTCATTTAATATTGCTGAAAAGAAAATTGGGGAGCTTCAAATCCCCAATATAGACCCGTTGCTCTCCACTGAAACCCCTTCAAAAAAACTCAAAGAAGCTCAATGTTTTGCCTGTTGGAAGCCTTTATTAGATTCTGCTTACCTTTCTCTTGCTTCTGGATTTCACCTGCATAAAAAATGTTTAGAGTTACCTCTTAAAATCAATCACCTTTGCCACCGTGAACATTCTCTTTCTTTACAATTCAATAGTGAGCGTCTCCCTTGCCAGATTTGCCAAGAAACCCAACGCAGGGGATTTGTTTACTGCTGTTCAAGTTGCAAGTTTGTCATTCATATTGCATGTGTTTCACCGACACCTACTATCAAAGGTGAAATCCATGAACACCCATTCACCCTATTTTGGAGACTAGGCACATTCACTTGTGATGCATGTGGAACTATGGGAGATTTTGCTTCCTATATTTGTTCTGCATGTAGTTTCACAATCCATGAAAATTGCATTTCACTACCACCCACCATTAGAATTGGACGACATCGTCATCACTCACTTTCCCACACCTTCATCCTTGGACAGCATGAGTTCACAACTTGGGAATGCAAACTTTGTCCCAAGGAAGTGAATCCACAGCATGGGGGTTATTGTTGCTTCGATTGCAGTTATATTGTCCATACAAATTGCGGGAAAAAGGAGTCAAGTTGGTACATATTTGACAAGAAAGAAGAAAGTGATGATTTTGAGCAATTTAACAAGAAATCAGCCTTTTCTGTAATCAAAGAGGCCAAACTTGGAGAAAATGTAGTAGCCACAGAGATAAAACATTTAAGCCATCAACGTCACAACTTAGTTTTAAGTGATCATGATGATATTAAGGATGAAAAATTTTGTGACGGTTGCATGTTGTTCATCTCAACTGCATTTTACTATTGTTCAATATGTAATTTCTTTCTCCACAAATCTTGTGCTGAATTGCCTAGGAAGACCTACCTTTGGTTTTTGAAAACCCAAAGTCCTTGTAGCCTCATCTTTGGTCACATTTTCGTTTGCGATATATGTGACCGTCACTTCAATATCGGTTTTGGCTATGAAAATAAACATGATGAGTTTGAGTTTTGTTTTTGCCTTCGATGTGCTCTCACTTCGGATATGCCCACATGTGGAGGCCATCAACACCGCCTTACCTATTATGACAAGTATAAAGGCCAATGCAATGGTTGTGGAGGGAAACGAAGTTGGGGGTTTGCATGCAAAGATTGCAATTTTCTTGTGGATGGCGAGTGTCTTATGCTTCCCAATATAATCCAACACAAGTGTGATGAACATCCTCTCAAGCTCACCTACGGTGACCCGAATGTTTATTCAGAACACAATTACTGTGACATTTGTGAAGAAAGAAGAAATCCAAACCTCTGGTTTTACCATTGTGCAAGTTGCGACACTTCAGTTCATCCGAATTGTGTTGTGGGAAGATACTCATTTCTGAAGCTCGGGTTGAGCTACAAATACGAGGATCACCCACATCCGCTCACTCTCACTCAAAAGGTCTATGATTATCCTGATCAATGCCATGAATGCGAGGAGCCTTGCCTGGATGCAGCACTGGAGTGTAAGGAGAAGGGTTGCAACTATATTCTTCACTGGGGATGTGTGGAAGATAAATCCTTTCTTGCTCTCGAGGGATCCAACTAGTACTGCTTTGCTGGTGAGGAGACGAAGACGTAATATTTATTCCTTGTTTGGATTGTGGTTTGAGGACTTGTTAAGATTTTAATAAAATTTCACTTTGAAATCAATTAATGTGTGTAGTGTGTACTGTGATGATATTTTCATTTGTAATATAGTAAATGATTTTCTGTTTGTACTTGAAGAGATTTCTTTCTACTCACTCAACATAAATAAATTTTCATTTGTGCTTATTACTTCTTCTTCTTCTTCTTCTTCTTCTTCTTCTGCTTCTGCTTCTGTCTTTTTAGTATAAATTTCTTACCATTTAATTTAGAAGAAATTACAACAAGCCAAAATGGACGATTCACAAATTCATAAGTGACCAATTCATGATGGGGTCATTTTTTTAATCCCAAAGAGGTTAAATTGAAGTCCATGGCCATGGAAATTGTTGAGGATTTACATATGAGGGAACATCCCACATCATGAAGAGATGGGTTGTTGGAGTAGCTTATATACATGAAGGACCCAAGATACCATTAGTCTAGGCTTTTGGGTTCAGGTTGGTGTCCGACATGTATATGGGCTGCTCGGTGGGCCTTGCTGGAGCAGACAGGGCCTGGTTCCTCTCTCAACAAGTGGTATCAGAGCCCGGTTAGACTCGATCAGTGTGGCCCATGAGCACGATAAACCTGGTGTCCGTGTCCCCGCCAGGGGTGTGCGATTGTGGAGTGTTGTGCTTGCACTCCACGGGTTAAGTCTTGGATGGCCGGTAATTGGCTTAAGACTTGACGGGTTGGGCCGCACGGGGGAGAGATGAGGACTCACATGTAAATCGGGGGAGATTGTTGAGGATTTACATATGAGGGAACATCCCACATCATGAAGAGATGGGTTGTTGGAGTAGCTTATATACATGAAGGACCCAAGAAACCATTAGTCTAGGATTTTGGGTTCAGGTTGGTGTCCGACATGTATATGGGCTGCTCGGTGGGTTTTGCTGGAGCAGACAGGGCCTGATTCCTCTCTCAACAAAAATTTAGATAATATTAGTTGGGATATAGCCAATAAATGTTGCAAGGCTTCCCTTTCCCTTTGGTGACATTGTAGCAGCATTTGGAGTTTTGGTTACCATTTCCTTGACCAAAGAATATCAATTTCTTCAATCATACTCTGACTAAAAGATGATAATTTTCTTGGTTCAATTTTGATATCTTCAACTTCAACTAAAACAATTTCTAATAGAAAACCAAATATAGAGCCTTCCTTGTAATTTTAGCCTTGTATCTTCCTGCCATCCCCACCCAAAATCTGAAGATTCCTTTTATTCATGTCAATGTTGTTATACCCAAATTGACTAATACTTCCAATATTCTTCTTTTCATCTTTCTTCCAATGCTCATGCATTTCTAGCATCATCATCAATAATAAAAAAGAGGAACAAGGCATAATTAATAATAAAAAAAAGCTTCAAATTTATCTTTCAATACTACAATGGAAAAGAATGCAATCTAAAATCAACAAACATGGCGGGTTCAAAGCTAAAATTAGATGGTACTCAAGGTTTCAATCATAGCACCATCTTCTACATAAGACTAAGACCCGCTTTATCTAATCCAAAAGAAAACAATGAAACAGAGGATAAACTAGTCCCCAATTGCAGGGAAAATAACCCTGAATTTTTGTATGCTATGAATCTCACAAGAAACAAAATAATAAGTATAATGATAAGAAAAATAGGGTAATTAATCCTCTTATTGAGCTTATGAATCTCAATAATTTGTATCATTTCTGATTATCTGATGAATTGAATCCTAACAGATGGGCAAATCAGCTGGCGGTGCTTGGAGACTCTGTAACTCTCCAACTCCGTTTTCAACCAAGAAAGCCATGGCCAAGCCCCATCCAATATGAACATCCAAGTGACAATGCATAATCCACACACCTGCATTAGTTCAAATTCAAACATCAAATCATCAAATGAAGAATTATACTTGAAAAAAAACTCTGTTTTTAAAAACAGAGGTTGTTTTTGAAAAAAACTCTGTTTTTAAAAGACTCTGCTTTTTAAACTCTGTTTTCGAAAACCTCTGTTTTTACCTGGATTATCAGCAACGAATCTGATAACTGCCCATCCATTAACAGGCACTGCAACGGTATTCCTAAGTGGTGGATCAACAAGGTTGAATTTAGAAGTATCTTTCTTAGGATTGAAGTTTCCAAAACCTTCTGCAATAATATAGAAATCATATCCATGGAGATGAATTGGGTGATTCTCAGGGGTGACAATGCTTGTGTCCTGAAGAACAATTTGTACACTTGACCCATACTTCAATTTGTAAAGCTTAGTTCCTGCAACAGGTTGGAAAAGAGATCGGCTGACGTTTCCGGTGTAATCAAATTTCACCGGAGGGTTCGCCGGAAAATCTGTGGTGAAAACTCCGGGAATTCCTTGGTGGTGAGCTTGTAACAGAGAGAAGTTCTGTGGGAGGACGAAAGAAACATTGTTCATGCTGGCGGTGAAACGAGTCCCATTTGGTCCTTGGCAACGACTCTTGTGGAAATTTTTAGGGCAGTTGTTGAGTCCTAGACCAATTGTGAAGAAGAGGCTTTCGTCAATTTCAGTCGGAACTTCGACTTTCCGGGGACTTCTAAAGCTCTGGCTAAAGGCTGTGACAGTGTTGGTATCGTTGTAAGCTGGGAGAGTAGGCATAACTGGTTTGGGAGCAAGGCCTTTTTTGCAGGCAGGGCAAGGGGCGGATTTGTATTCAAGAATGGCGGTGGTGGTAGTGTTGTCAAACGGTGCGTTTTGGGCGCTTTGGTAGGCTCTTGCCGCCATGTAGTATCGAGCCGGTGGCTGGTCTGCCGTGATCAGAACATCAGTGGTTTGGCCAGGGCCTAACATGATGACTGAAGTAGTGAAGGGTTTTAAGTAGGAAGCATCGGCGCCGACAACTGTAAACTTATGGTTGGCTACTTTGAAGAACAACGGTTGGTTCAAGGCGGCGTTGATGACTCTCAGAAGGTTTGTCTCGCCGGAATCTGTTGGAACTATGACAGTGTCTGCAAAAAATGGGAAAAAAAAAGGTCAAAGCTGGTCTAACCTCCTGGAAGTTAGAAATTTCAGTTATTATGGTTATGATCTTGAAATGGGGCTTCAGATTGAGACAGGCAGGCCCAATAGGTAGGTCACTGTCCTTTTTGCTGTTAAAATACTCATCATATGCAATCTGTGTTCTGTTTAATTAATGTAATAAAAAAATTGTGTTTTGTTCTAATTAAAACCGTCTAATCAAAGCAAAGATTTGGGTAATGAGCTATGATTAAAATTTTCAAATATATGAATGTGGGACCTTGAATGATGCTTGTAAATGTCACATTATTGATTTCCATTTAATTTATTTAGTTTACCTATAAGTGTAGCTAAGAGTAAAGTGAACCATTAAAAGTTGTAGCTAGAGAAAATGAAGTAAAATTAAGTTAATTAGGTATGTATGTTGAAGAAGTAATTAACCTTTGCTGGAGCATTTGTAGAGATCACCAGGCTGGCCATTAATGGTGTAAGCATCAGAGATATTTGGAGCTGCCCCTGTTCTTGTTGCTTCCCTCACAACATCAATGGGGTTTGCATCCCACCACTCACCTGATATATATTCATCAAGTAATTTTAATTTGAATATTGATCATAATTATAAACTGATTTTGTTTAAGAATCATCATTAATAAGATCATTACCGAGTAAAATGGTGTTTTCGCGCTTTGGCTTAGGGAAGGGGTAAGATTCTCCATCCCTGGGTTTGATGATGAGAGCTCCATAGACAGTAGCTCTAAGCCATGAACTATGAGCATGCCACCACAATGTTCCTTCTTGGCCTTGAATTGTGAACCTATATGTGTAACTTTCACCTGGTCTAATTGGACACTGAGTCACAAATTCAGGTCCATCTGCCCATGCAGTTCTCATTTGCCTAACACCATGCCTGTCAAAAAGAACTTGTTAATTAGTAATATTTGACATATGCTAATTATTATGCTTGATCAAGAGTGGCAATAGGGAAGCTAGGCAGCCATGCATGCATGCATATGCATGCATGAAGGTGAAATATTTGTGAATTACCAGTGAATTGTGACATTATATTTGGCTTTGTTGATGACTTTAACTTCAAGGGTATCTCCATTCTTGACTTCCAAGGTAGGTCCCGGGAACATGCCATTAACAGTGATAGAGTTGTGAGTCTTGCACAGCCTCTTCACCGGCGTTGCTTGGATCTGTTTCATCATTTTAATTAGCTATATATGATTACTAAATAAAAGCAAAAAAGAACAAGCAAATGGATGATTAAAGTAAAGAAGACATACGACAAATTGATGTTGATGATATTCTGCATGTGTCAAGGACAATGCAGAGCAAATGAGAAGGAAAATGCCAACGAAAATGATGGAAGAGTTCTTGAAAATCTCCATGATCATCAGCAAGCAATTAACTAGCTATCGTATTCTATATAGCTTAATTAATTGCCTTTTGTTTTGAGTGTTTAAGTTGATTTTGAGAAATGAGAGGAAATGTGAGAGTGTGAGACAGAAGAGATTTGGAGGGTCTTTTTATAGGAAAGATTAGAGGAGAGAGATAGTTGTTTGAGGTTGGCGGATTAGGTTTTGATTCGGCAAAATGGTCGTATTCCAGGCAAAACTTAGTTCAACCCTGTAGGAGTTGTTGCACCCACTAGCCTATTAAAAGTGAATAATTTCTTTCAATGCTTGCTTCACAAGGATTTCATTTGGGGTTTGATTTTTCAGCAAATTATCATCATTATCATTATATAATCTGATTTTGTAGGGCAACAAACTATTTTGTTTTTGCTTTGGAAATCTTAATCATTAATTAGTTAAAATTGAGTACCAATAAGGGTTGGATAAAGTGGTAAGCGGCTTGTTCCAACTTAAACATGTCTCATGTTCGAGATTTTGCGTATGCATGGCTGCCCCCTGTTGGGAGACTCACCCACCATAATCAGGTGCGCGACGCGAGTCAGATTCAGATTAGTCAGGGCAAATCCCTGGATACCAGAGGATAACAAAAAATTAGTTAAAATTAAGTTGAATCTCATGAAAATGATACATATCAAATGATTTTACATGTATTTTCTTGATTATGTATATATGTACCCATCAAACTAAGATTTGAAAAGTCTTCGTTTATGTTATAGTCTAAGGCAAAATGAAAAGAAAGAAAGAAAGAATTGCATGATAGTCAAAAGCATTCTTTTCTAGCCAAACGAAGAAAATCCGTAAAGAAACTAAAGCTACTTTTCTTATAAAGTAGACTTTCCATATCTAATGCATTTCTCCATTACATACTCAATAATAATTATTAATCTTTAATGGAAAATTTTTAATTGCATATGTGAGAGCAAGTTGATCATTTTCTAGAAAAAGGGTCACCATAATTAGCTAAAACTTGAAAACCCCATATAGAAAAAAGTATATTTTCATGAGAATTATTAAACTCAACATTTATAAACAGGAAATATATCACTTTCTTTGAACTCAACTTTCTTAATTAAACAGTGATGAAGAGAATAAATGTGATTAATGTTGCTTAAGCCATTGCTATCTTTTTTACATCAATCCAACATCACATTTTCCTTAGAATAGAGAAAATCAAAAGGTTACCATCTTGAAAATAAGTCTATATGTTTTATAAAAAAAAAGTAGTGAAATATTATTAGCTTAGCTAGTTTTGCAAAATTTGTTTCTTTCACGCGTCATTGCTAACAAAAAACCTAGAAGAAACAGTCTAAATATTAATTTTAAAGAGTTAAAAGCTTACAGGCTGTTTTGGTTTATTGAATTAAAAAAAAATAAAGTTCATGAAATGACAAACTCAAGAAAGATAATTTAATTAATTAATTAATATATATATGTCAGACTTATTCAAGATGATGAGCCCCATGTAGATGTGGCATATTGCAAGAGGATTGACGATTAGTTTAGGTTAAATGTGGACTTAAATCCTCCACAATTGAATCTTATAGTTAGTCTCCTTTCAAAGAAATGACTTGCAGTGTTTAAACTTTAAAGTCCACTTTTATTGGTGGAAAATATTATTATGATAATTAAATAAATTAGAGAGATTTTGATTGAGTCTAACTCTAACAACAAGTCTGGTGGAGACTTCAATTGGTCATTTTGGAGTTTTATTAAATGTGGAATTAGGTAAGTTGTCATAAAACAGTTAACAGATAAAGAATATCTAAGTAGGAAAAAATGGGTCTCTGTTTAATTTTAATCAAAAAAACGTAGCATTCTTTCCCATCTCATGTTTGCATGTTTGATGAACTAAAAAGATCTCAGTTGTCGTACATTATTATTTTTTTTTGCTCACGTGTTTTTTTTTATGTTTTGGTTAATTAATCTTGATCTTAAATCTTAATCTTGCATTCGAGCATTTGATTCAATGGTTTTCAATTTCGTCCGAAAATTTATTATGTATATGATTTGTACATATACCAAACCCAATGTATAACTTGTAATGCAAATTATTCGGATTGAATAATCAAAACCCTTTATTACAATTGTTTCCTTAGATTTGAAAAAGAAGAACTTTAATGCTGCAATTAACTTTGGGGAATGTTGCCAAAGAAGAAACATACAAAGGCTAATGGAAATAAGACTTGGTTCATTGTTTTTTTCTTCCTTTTGCTGTTTAGTTGGTAACCACTAAAGGACAATGTCTCTCCCCAAAAGATAAAAATCACAATTTTTACTGTCACCAAACAATTTTGCAGTGAAAAATGATTACACATTTTGGATGTTTTAACCTAAACAGAGTTTTGTCTGAAATATTGGCCTGAAAATGGCATTGGTTAGTTATCCAGGAGCATCTTTTAGAAGGACAGCAATGAAGGAAAGTGTCACTGTCAGAAAAAATGGTAGGAAGCTGAGATACTGTACTTTACATCACTGATGACATGAAGAATAGTTACTGTCCTAATACAATATATGAATTATCCTTTAGATATTGGCTAATGTCATGATTTTGGTCTGTTTGTGAAAATTTTATTGGTCAATGCTATAAAATTAATCAAGATGAAAGAGAATTGGCTAAAATTTCTTGAAAAACAAGTGAAAATGATCAATTCTTAAGGGCTAGGATCTATTGTAAAAATTGGTTCAGTGGAATGAATGGCTGCTGCTGGGAAACAACAGCAAAGGCCAAAAAAACGTGTAAGTGACAACGGTTAGTCTCTTTTAATAGAAGCATGTAATTAGAAAGAGAGAGTGAAGGGGTTAGGATTAGATAGGTGAACAAAATTGAAGGAACAATTAACAAAGTTGGTAAGGGTTTGTTACAGACTTTTTGAGAATCTTGTGGAGAAAATGAAAAGTTCATTGAGAAGGTCGTTATAAGTAATGAAAAAGAAATGCAAAAAAGAATTGATAGTAGAGAGCAGAAGGTTCCTTGTCAAAGTTTACTTCATATATGCTTTTGTTTGTGTCTTTCCTTATCTTTTCTCTTGAGTTTCTGTTTTGCTAAAAAGTTAAAAAAAAAAAAAGTTTTTTTTTTTTCTTTCCACTTGCTTTCTTGGGTTTTCATTTTCACTAGTGGTTATAGGTTGGTGTGAACTTATGGAATGTTCATTAACATCATTTTCAGGCTTGTCTGGTTAAAAAGTCAATATAGCATATATATTGTGTTCTGTAAAAAACACAAAATGCTAGTAAGATTTACTGTCTGATAAATTTGTCCAGACAATGATGGATGGTAGTTAAAGGAAATTTGCTATTTGGGTTTTGATCATTCTCATTATCTTGGAATGTTTCAACATCCATGGTAATTTTCAGTTTCGGTTTCGGTTTCAGATAGCATTAAGCTCACAAGGGCTAGAAATGTGCAGTTTCTGAATATAAGCCATTTTATGGCATAGCAGAAAAGTTTTGGAGTTTGGACTTTATGAAGTTTTTGCTTTGGGACACATTGACTGATTAATCTTTTTAGGGTAGGGAACAACTTGGATTCCAAGTTAAAGCCAATGGTGAAAGGAAATTGAAGATAATTGAAATTAAAGTGCAAGAGGCCAAAAATACCAATTGGCTGATTGAAAACATGGATCTGCAGCCCCCAACCACTTTTCTGATTGAATGGCATGAAATGGAACACATGATTATTGACCTTTTCCTTTCCTTTTTTGAGTTACTTGAATCCAAAAGAAAAAAGAAGTTTAACCAAACAAATAATTTAGCAGCAATGATATCCCATTTCTAAGTCCCATTAAAAGAATTGATGAACTTAGTAATATGCAGAAAGTCAGACTGCTACCAACTCCAAAATTTATGGAAGAACTATCATGGTATTCATTTGTAGAAAATTAAGAAAAATCTTGAAAAGCATAGGAGATTTTCATTAATGTAACATAATGTTTAGGCTTAACATCAACTTCATTCATGAATCACGCTAAGTCTTTCGCCTGCATCCACGATAGACCGAAGCTTATTGACAGCCTAGAGGAAGAAAAGCCTTAAAACTAGAGGCTGACTGACATGCTGTAACTTGTCCTAATATGTTCTGATAGTGAAACTAAAAAGTGCAGAACATTGGTGATTAATGCTTATAGTTTAATTGTGAAAGATTTATCAGACATCACAATTCAAACGATCATAATCTTGCGTAGAAATGTGAATTTCGGTTAATTACTGCAGGTTGAGGTACTACATATTGGAGGCAAATTTCATATTTGTCTCTATTCTTGCATCAAAGGCATTTTAAATGCTGATGCATATATCCCCACCTAAACCCTCTAATGTAAGGGTAACATAACAACCACAGGACATCCAATGAATACAAAAACCAGAGTGGTGTGTTGAAATCTGCAGCAAACTTGGTGACCATAATAAATTCCTGGAAGATTGAATTGGTATAAGGCCATATGCTAATGACACTGACAGTTAAAAGTACTTTGGTGATTATTCAAAAAGAAAATACAGTTCTTTGATGCATATTTTAATAAGACAAGCTTCCCTTCTGTGAAAAATAGAAGTACTAGTAGAACCCTGCCATGGACAAGCATCTTGCCTTGACTTGCTCTGATGTGATGATTAACTTTATGGCAGATGCTTGCTTAGTTAAGTTGAATAAGCAATCTTTTCTAGATGGAACTAACATTCAAACTTTTCTAGATGGAAGAAAATTTAATTGAAAAACAATCTTTTCTCTGGTGGAATTGATTGCAGACAATTTCAAAATTGCCTAGTCTTTCCTCAGGATTCCAGGAAACCAACTACTAAACTAAATAACAGCAATTGAAGACAAACATCTTTGAGCAATTCAAACGTACTAATATTTACAGACTCATAGATAGGCACACAAAATTAATTTCTGAAGCTACCTTAATAAGAATAAAAGAATGATAGCCTATTGCCTAACTTAAAACCCTTTCCCTCACTCGCTTGTTGAAGGGACTCCTGCTCCATCATCACCAGAAGGCGCAGAACTAGCCGGTGTCTCTAGTCTAATTTCTTCTAGCTGCTGGAGAACTTGTTGAACTTCCGGTCGTGCTGATGGTGATGGATCAACACAATGCAAAGCCAGCTTCAAAGTATTTAGTAACTCATCACCAATGGAAGATGCATCCCTCATCAACTCTAAATCAAAGACTTCATTTGTCCACTCTTCTTTCACTATAGAGGCAACCCATTGTGGCAAATCCACACCATTCATCGCCTCTCCAGGAGATTTCCCTGTTAGGAGTTCTAATATGATAACTCCAAGGCTGTAAACATCAGTTTTTGTATTAGCTTTCTTGAGCTTTGAAAGCTCTGGTGCTCTGTATCCTAATGCTCCTGCTGTTGCAATTACATTTGCATTCGCGGCAGCTGTCATTAAACGAGAGAGGCCAAAATCTGCTATTTTAGCAGTTGTATCCTCATCAAGTAATACATTGCTTGATGTAAGGTTCCCATGTATAATGTTCTCTTGAGTGTGGAGATACAGCAGACCTCGACTAACGCCTTTCGCTATTCTCATCCTTGTTGGCCAATCAATGGGTGTGTCTGGCCCTCGAGCTGCAGCAAGATTGAATAACATTAGCTTTAAGACAACTGCAATGGTTGAGTAATTAAAATAGTCATGGTTTGCATTTCACTTACCATGAAGGAAAGTTGCAAGGCTTCCTTTAGGCATGTAATCGAAAACAAGAAGCTTCTCTCCTTTAGGTCCCATATAATAAGCCCTCAAAGCCAGAAGATTTTGGTGTCGGATTTTGCCCAGCACATTGACCTCAGTTTCAAATTCTCTTTGACCTTTAGTAATCTTTTCCCTAAGTCTCTTCACTGCTACCTGGCTTCCATCCTCTAATGTGGCCTTGTAGACAGTTCCATAGGTGCTTTTCCCCATAATTTCCGCAGTTGCACATAGAAGATCATCAGCAGTAAAAATCATGGGGCCATCAAAATGGACTAGTTTTCCACCAGCCTCTCCTCCTGCTTCAACTTCACCAGCAGTAACTGGAGTTCCCTTTTCGCCTCTTGCTGCAGCAGCAGCAGCAGCTCTGCTTGTTGTTTGACCATCTTTTGCTTTTGTTGTTGCCCTTCTTCTGATCAAGATACAGAGCAAGATGAAACATAGAACAAGCAGAACTATAAGAAGGGCTCCAGCAGCAATTAGGATTATATCTTTGGTACTCAATTTTCGACGTTTATGTCTCGATGTCTCAGATGGTGAAGAGGGGATGTTTTGAGAAGGTGCTGGGGAAGGGCATGGAGTTGATCCAGAATATCCACATAGCTGAATATTTCCCACAAAGGAGCTTGAGTTGAACTTTTGGGAGAGTGGAATTGGAACAGGACCAGAGAGATTGTTATATGAAACATTTAAAGAATTAAGACGTTTGAGATCAGCAATAGAAAATGGGATTTCACCACTAAACTCATTCTCTGACAAATCAAGTTGAGTTAAACTTGAAATATTTCCCACACTTGCTGGAATTGGACCACTGAATTTGTTCCTTTTCAAAACAAGAACAGAAAGGTTATGCAAACTGTCAATGGATTCTGGGATTTGGTTCTCAAGATCATTGTTTTCCAGGTTCAAAACAACAAGAGAGGAAAGATTGGAGAAACTAACAGGGAAGCTTCCATTAAGTGCATTATTAGAAAGATCCAGATTCCTAAGCCTAGAAAGCCTTCCCATATCATTTGGAATGGGTCCAGTAATCAAATTATGACTAAGAGAAATTTCTTGGAGCTCACTTAACTTTCCTAAAGAGGAAGGTATGGTTCCAGAGAGGGAGTTATGGTCAAGGGTTAAGTACTGAAATTGATAAAAGCTGTTCTTTTGTGTTGCACCCCAAGAATCTGGGATAGAACCAGAAAGATTGTTGTGTTGAAGTGCAAGAAAAGTAAGAGAAACAGAACGAGTGAAACTAACCGGGATTGGTCCTGAAAGTGAATTGAAGCTAAGGTTGAGCCTGAAAAGCTTAGTAGAATTTGCAAGACTCTCAGGGATTGACCCAGTGAGTGAATTATTACTAAGGTCAAGAGTTTGAAGCAAAGGGCATGAACCTAATGTAGCAGGAATTGAACCAGAAAGCCTGTTGTTGAATAGCTGAACACCTCGAAGATCAGGAAGAATACCTAATGCTCGAGGAATAGAGCCGCCAATGAGATTATCATGGAGACTGAGCTTTCGAAGAGCTTGAAGTTGGCCAATTTTCTCAGTGATTCTGCCACCTAATCCCTTCCATGGTAGCTGGATAACGATGACTTGGCCTTGAGCACACTTGATTCCAGCCCAACCACCAGAACAAGCACCATAGCCACTATCATTCCAGCTTTTTAAGAACCCTTTTGTGTCAATCAACTCTTGCTTAAATGCTTGAAGTGCTTGAAAATCCGCTGCTGTAACAATGACACCATCCCAGGCTTGACTCGAAACTGGCTGAACGAAGAAGAAGCAAACAAGCAGCAGCTGAAAAAGCAAGAAAATATGGGTAATAGGAGAAACATCCTTCCATTTCTCCTTTTTCCTATTTGAAACTAAAAAACCCAAATTTTGTTTCTCCATTGCCATTAAGAAGTGGCAAAGAACTCAAAAAAAAGAGAAAACAACAGAAAGAGTAGTTATTTATAATAAGTAATCGTTTTTGTTCCCTCTCTCTCTCTCTTTCTCTCAAGTTTGAATGTGTTTTTTGGCGTTGGCATGGAGGAATGAAACAGGGGAAATGGTTAAATTGTGGGGAGGGTTTTGTAGTCGAGAGGAAGGGTAGAAGAGTGCCAAAGAGGTGGGGTTTTTTGCTGTGAAATAGCACGTGAAGTTCTTAAGAGAGAGAGAGAGAGGAATCTTTTTTGTATTGGGAGAGAAAAAGAGTGGGAAAAAAAAACCAGCAGACAATTGTCAGGTGGATGCAATAAGAGAGAGGCTCTTCCACACTTCCACAAACCTAACGGCTAGTTTCTTTCTTATTTCACCCAAAAACATTTCAACATTATTTAACTTCTGTTTTTTCCCTATTCTCAATGTTTATGTTTTGACCAGTTCATGTCGTGGGATGGTTCGGTTCTTTTATTGCCCTTGCCGCTCCTCCTCTTTGGCTCTAACGGCTATCTTTTTTAAACGGGTCCTACCATGAAACACCTGCTGAGGAAGGACTATAAAATTTAATAATTTATAATATGCATGTACTTGCTACAAAGTTACAAAAAATTGGTCAGCCTTTTTATATATTGAATGACCATAATACCCATGGAAAGTAGAAGCAGACTTGGGCTTATTTAGGGTCGATCGAGGGTAGGGGGGATTTTCAAGTTAGTGATACGAGGTTAAGATAACATGTCATTATCATTTATCTCCAAAAACTGTAAAATCTCTGACAAAATCTAGGAGAAAGTAAGGAAGAGAGGGGCCCTTGACTAATGTACACCGTTGGATTGGAAGTTGTTTTGAGATTTTTAAACTGTAGCGTTAAGAAAAGGACATAGAAAGAGGTCACCTTTTTGCAGTTAATAATGATGAGAAAGAAAGGAACCCAGTTTGAAAAGGTTCGAGTTTCAATTAAGCTAAATCTAGCGATGGTCTATTGATGACAAAGAAAGGGTTAGTTTCATCATCATCACTTTCATCAGGTTAGGGGGACCGCTAGATTTTTAGCCTCTAGCTATAGAAAATATGGATGGTTCGGGAATTCAACCATCGCCCAATGGACTTGCAAGTTAGGCCCAAGTATGGGAAAGACCTAAAATTTGGAGTTTGATTTGCTAAAAGAAGGATGGGAAATGGACCACCATGGTCAATGGCTCAGGCTCTTCAAGTGAACCAATAAGGGTTAAGTTTGCATAAAAGGCCCAATATCAGATGTTTGCGTGAGTGCTAGGAACAATACAAAAGTGGGCAAGACAACAAAATTTTTTTTTGCAATCCTTATTCCTAAACAAATCCCAATCTGTTAACATATTAAAAAATCTGCAAGCTATTGCACATAGAATACAAGAACCAAAACAAGTAAACAAACCCATACCCTCCAATTCAAGGAGACACTCATAATGTGCTATTTTTGCATGCTATTGAATTATACTTCAAAACATAAAACAACTCAAATGGTTAGTTTAGGCTACTTTTTGCAGGGGCTTGATGCATTTTTCGGTGCATATACCGTAGATTATACCATATAAGTTATGAGTTATCATGAATTTCTTTTGTAGTTCATGAAGCTTGCGATAAGAAAACTGTTACTCTTGATCGTACACCATAAACTTACAAGCAGAACCTCAGCAACCATGAGGAAGTAAACATAATCTAAATCAATACCACTATATCACCAAATAGCCCTATGAATAATCTAAAGCAAAGATGGAACTCCAATTCCACATAAATTTCATTCCCGGTACAAGACTATTGAATATCGATAATTCTCCTCCACCAAAATAGCGTAAACTACATCAACCAAACTAAACAGAAGCACCTAATCACTGAAGCCAAAAGGACTCCTACATTGATGCTATAGTATTGCTAGCAAACTAAGCCATTGGATGACCAAGATTATCGCAAGCTAGAATCAATAACCATTCAATCTTTAAGCAGCGATCAAGCAAGTCAACAACCCTGAGTAACTAGTTTGAACCAAACCCCAACTCATTTAAACCAAATGAATCACAAACATCTATTAAAAGCACCAAACCAGAGCTCCTTCAATCCTAAACCCTCACTTTCACAACAACAGTAGCATACTTAAAATTTAAACCCCTTCCCAGAACGATCTAAATTCTATTAATTTTCCAAAGTAAAAACATTGCACTGCTCAAAACACAATTTTCCTAAATGCAGATCATTATTATCTTCATATACCTAAAATTGATGTGCCAACAATCCCCAACAACAGCATACAACTTGATGCATAGTTAACAATCTAAAACCAAGTTTAAATCTCATCAAATCAAAATTTTAAGTGGCAAATAGTACAAGATCCATATAAAAAAAGATTCAAAACAAATATATCTAACTCTTAATCCAAATTCAGATCCAAATTTCTACATACAAGCAAAACAGTAAGCTACAATTGAATGATTTAATCTACCATGAAAACAGTAAATCATTTTTGATTTACCATAAAGGAAAGGTGAAAAATCTCATACGCACGTGCTTCTTCGAGGAACTGTTCATCAGACGCGTGAGGCAACTGCGGGGGCTGCGGCAGCTGCAGCGGAGGAGGCAGCACCACCGAGGAAGGAGAGGAATCCCGAGTTAACTGGCTCCTGATCGTCTAAGAACAAGTCCTCTGGAACCCTAAATGCACCATGTAGGCAGACGATTGCGACTCCAATTAAGAGAGCAGAGATTAACAGTGATCCAACGCTGGTCAGGAACACGACGAACACTGTCAAAATCACCAACGCGCCAAGCGTCTCGCGATCGGAGAACGTACGGCCAAAAATCACCAGAGGTTGATCCGACGGGCGGAAGAGATATAGGAAGACCCAAGCGGCGAAGAGGCCGAGGAGGACGAGTAGGGAGAGGGGATGAGAGAGGAGGGAGAAAGCCAATACAACTACGAGGAGGGTTATGTAATTAACTTTAAAGTAGCTCAAGTTTTTGCGGATCCGAGAATAGGCGTCCGTTAGATTATCGGGACGGGCCATAGCACTCCGATCTATGAGTTCGTACCATGGGCGGCGCTGCGAGAGGCCCTGCCGGATCGAGGAAGTGAAGCGTGAGAGGAACGCACGAAAGGCGGGAGTGGCTATCGGGGGTTGTGATTGGGCCCCGCCACCCGCCGTTGATTGAGGGGTTGACATCGGAATTGTAGCGGGATTCGCCATGGTGGGTGGCGAGTCAGATCGGAGGTTCTGGTGGCGCGTGGGGTTCTCTTAACTGCACACCGTTGCTTAGAAATTGGAATGTCTCGCAAAGACGAGGGGAAGGCGAGTGTGTTTCGTTTACGGAGTCGGACTTAGGTGTTGATTTTGGGAAATGATTCCGTGTGTCGCGATAAAGTGTAGTAGATTTCAAACGAACGGTGTGGATGAAATGAAAATACACCTTCACTTCTTACAATAGAACCGGAGTTTCCTTTCTTCTATTTTGCATGCTTAGTGGTTAAAGCAGCACCATTGGGCCGAAAAAACTTTTCTTTTTTTCTTTTGGGCCGGAAACATAGGTCGAGTAGTTTAAAAAATCTTTACCCAAAATGTTAACGTTATTATTATGGCAAATTATACAATACACCGGTGGTGGAGTTTAGCAGACTACACAAGCGGGTCCTGAAGGGTGACATGTGTCCTCTAGGGACTAGATTGAAATATTTAAAACTTAATTAATTCAAAAAATGGTCCTATTATTATATTATCTTAAGGTTAATTGCTCAATTTAAAATGAAACGTTTTATGTTTAATTTGTGGTAAAATCTTTTAATTTAGTTGATTGAGGGCAAAACATTCAAAAATCGGTTCAATTAGGGTGATATGTTAAATAGGGGTATAACCTTTTGACCCCAATCCTAGTTAACCCTAAGAAAAGATTGTACCCCCTATTTGATGGATTGTCCCTAATTGAATCGGTTTTGAAATGTTTTAACCACAAACAACCAAACTAAGAGATTTTACCGCAAATTAAGGCTAAATTGAAACGTTTTACCCTGAATTGAACAATTATCCTTATCTTAATACTATTCCCTAAACGTTAATCACCAAAAATTAACAAGGAACTGAATTAATTAAATTTATAAATTGTTCTAACATGATAAGTGTGTGTGTATATATATACACGTACTACTGATTGAAATTGATTGAAATGTACATACATACTAATCTATACTATATTAAAAAGTACATACTCTTGTAAAACTTTTAAATCGCCCATTATACCCTTATTTTTCGAATATATTTCTTAAATGCCATTGTTTAGATTTTTATAATTTTACTCAACTAAAAACTCTATTTTTATTTAATTAAATGTAATATCCTTATAACTATTTAATTTTTACCATTTTACTATTTTAATTTTTTAAAATATATTTTTATAGTTTTACTCAACTAATAACTCTATTTTTTGACAAAAAAAACTAAAAACTCAATTTTTATTTAATTAAATCTAATATCATTATACCTATTTTATTTTTATCAATTTACTAATTTAATTAAAAAACTTAGATATATTTGAATTTTTAAAATATATTTCTTAAATGACATTGTTTAAATTTTACAGTTTTTTTAAGAAATAAACTTTTACAATTATTCTACTAAAAACTCTATTTTTATTTAATTAAATTCAATATTTTTATAAATATTTTAATTTACAAGTTTAATTTTAAAAAATTGGAGACTTTTTTTCAATTATAATATAAACTAATTTGAACAAAAACAATTATAATATAAACTAACAAAATCTTATTATCAAGTTTAAAAATTAAAATGATTTACCTAATCATTAATTATTCATAATTTTTTAAACTAATTAAGTTAAAAATTTATTTAAAATTTAATTATTGTGATTGACCTTTTTCAATTTTGGAGTGTGTATTGATAGTTTAATATATTGGAGTGTATAACAAGAATTTAAAGTTTTTAAAAATAAAAAGAAGAGTAATATGCAATTATTTCCCTTGACTTATAAAGTTAGGGGAGTTGACGCAAAAAAAAGGAAGAAGTTAGAGGAGTCAATTGGGCGGATTGGACGGGTTTCAGGTCATACTCATCTGGGTCCATGTCATATGGGTGAGGTAATTTTCTCAGATCATTCGGGTTTCGACTCATCTGGATTCAGGTCATTCGGGTCTTGGGTCTGCTAGATTTAGGGTCATGCAGGTTCGGGTTTTGGCCTCAGGTTACTCGGGTTCTGGGTCATTCAGGTTTTGGATTTTTCAGGTTTAGGACTCGAATCAATTGGGTCAGCCTTGAATTTTTAAATGTTTAATTCTTAAAATTATTTAAAATGGTTGAAATTATAACAATGTGTATTTTATTGAATAAAACATAATTTTAGTTTATAATATCCTTGGGTCATCAGGTTATCTTCTCGGGTTATTCGGGTTACGAGTTTGTCGGGTCAGAATAGGACATGTTCGGGTTGTTTAATTTCTCTGGTCAAATCGGGTTGGGACGGGTTATCGAGATTGGATTAGATTTTAACAGTTTTACTTATAATTAATTTCAATTAATATTTTAATTTTCTTTTAATTTAAACATAATTGGTCACGTGCATCGCACGTGGAAGTGAAAACTAGTTAAAGAAAAATAACAAAAGTGGTAACAATAAGATCATTTAAATTTAAATTAAGCTCACTTCATTGCGAAATCTTTTGAATTTTGACTAAAGGAATGTAGTTAATCTTTCAAGTTGTTCCCAACGTATATCATTTCATTGCTTTCAAGATCAACTTCCTTTGGACAACTCCATTCTAATGAAAAGTTACAATTATATGTACTCCATTCTAATCAAATTTAGAAGTGAAAACACATCTTTTAAAAATATATTTTTATCATTTAAGTTAAAAAATATAAAAATTTCATAAAAAAGGAAAGTTTATTAAAGTGGTGATTAAGTTAAAAAGAAGAGGATTTTTAAAAAAACACCATATTACATGGATTTTGAAGAGAGGTTTTGGCCCCCTAAAAGTCCCTCTCCAATTTCACAAGATATTTAAAACCCCAACTATAATTTTACCAAACCAAATTTTTTAAATTTAAATTTTAAAAAATCCATATCAAAATGAATCTCCTTCTTGAATATACGTTACAAGGGATACACTCAAAGATTTGAGGTGGAAATACCACTTTTGATGTGATCTTAAATGGGCTTGGCCCGAGATAAAAGGTAAATAAAAAAATGGCGTCTATATTGAATCCTAATTCTCTAATACATATTTATATTATTTATTTATAATACACTCCATCTCTTACTCTCTTTTAATTTTATTTTCAATTTCTTAATAAATTTGTATCATGTAGCTTCTTTTTTGATTGATTAACTTTATGTAACAATATATATGTGTAAATTTTTTTTTTTCATTTGGTTGCTCCTCTAGTTATATAGTTTTAGTAGTAATATTTCGTGATGTGCACCACCATTATCATAATATATATTGGCCGCAACTCATCAATTTTTTAACGGGGTATCATAAGGATAAGGGTTTTCACTTTTCAGCCTTTTCATCTCTCTTCTTCTTATTGCTTATCTTATTTTTTCATGAGCACATGTTTACAATTTAAAATAGCATGTAAATCTGCATACTAATTCATATAATTTACCTATAATGATATGCATAGTATAACTTCACAAGCAAGAGTAGTATTTTGTTAAAAAAAGAAAGAAAAAAAAAAGGCAAGAAACTTAGCACCCAAGAAAAAGAATAATAAATCTACAATTAATGCATTAAAGTTTTTTTATTGACCATTTGCTCTATTCTTTTCCATATAATAACAACCTTGGATTACAAACTTATAGCTAGTAACCATATTAGCTAGAAATTTATGTGATTATGACGCAGCAGAAATAAGCTAAAAACACGGATTTCATCAACAAATCAAGAAAACCCAAAATAACGAGAATAAATCTCCATAAAATTCCACTAAAATGAAAGCTCAATAATTTATAATTCAACCACCGCTTAAAACTAAATACAAAAGTTGGTTTAAATATGCAAACCATAAGAAACCCTAAGTACGAAAATACCTAAAATAAACCTAATTAAAATAATGCAGTTTAAAGTAATTAAAATACTGAAATAATGGAAAATATCAAAATGTACGGATACTACACATGGGCCGCACATGGATTGCACAACTGTCACACGAAACTTGCACAAAATTGCAATTCAAAATTGCAATTTGGCCTACAAACCCAAAATAGGCCTTTTTATGTTGTTTTACAAGCCTTTATGCCTTCCTCACTTCCCTCATTAGTTTCGTTTTAGTAATATACGCTTATCTAAGGATTTTCACGTTTTTCGTCATACGTCAGATTAAGTAGTAATAGCTAGGAAATTATGCTTCCAACTGTTAGCAATATGGGTCTCGATAATACTAAGATTCCATGGTGTAAGATTGCATGGGGTAGTTTAGCCAATATCAGTTTTGGCATTGCCCTAGCTCTCTTCCATTTCTCTACCTTAAACAAAACATATATACTTGTCCTCATTCATCAGTGATGGTCCAATTTCTTGCTTCTTTCGTCTCATCCATTTGTTCTTCATTTCTTACTTGATTAATCGTGAAAATCCCCTTGATTTCAATACTTTAAAGGCAAAACTATGGTATTTGTTTTAGATTTTTGTATTGACTACGATCGAGATAGGCATTGTTATGGTTGGCTCACTCTTATTTCTAGACTTCATTCAAGAAAAAGAAGTGGCAGATTATTATCTCATAAGCTTTTTTTTTCTTTCTTTCAGTTTGTGGCCTATATGCATTTTTAATCTCTAGGTTGATCATTGACCTAAACCTTCAAATTATGGTAGTGTTCCTTGGGATGGCACTTGAAATGACAATTCATAAGAAGGAAATAAAGGGACATAAAACTTTTTATCTATCTGGCACTTGCAATCTACTTTCAAGATTACTTTCGACAATTCTTGGATGGACGAAAAAAGAGCCCAACATGAAGATGATCAAGTTGAGCATGAAATTGAAGCTCAAATCAGTGATAGGGAAGGTAAGATAACTAATTCCTACTCATCAAAACATTTTTTTTTTTACTTGAATTAATATTTATCATGAATGATATTAATTAATTTGTAATCTGTGATGAAGCCCAAAATGAAGGTGATCAAGTTGAGTATCATGACTAGACCTGTTCATGGGTCGGGTCGGGCCGGGTTCGGGCCGGGCCGGGCCTTGAGATTAAGGCCATTAGTGTTGCCCAAGCCCGGCCCATTTATAAAACGGGTCTCAAACTTTTGTCCAAGCCCGACCCATTTATCAAATACTTAGACCAAGGCCCGTCCAAAAGCCTGTTTAATATTTTTTAATAATTATTTTAAGAATTAAATTATATTAATTAATTATATAAATATAATTGTAAATATAAAATATAATATATACTACCTATAACATACTATTCTCATTGATAATAAGATTTTCTACATATATTATTCATCTTTTTCTTATCTAACATATGGTGTACGTATAAATTATATTTAATATATATTATATATCAAAAAAATAAAAACTAAAAAACAAGTATATTTCCTTAATCGGGCCGGGCCGGGCCGGGCTTGGGCTTTTGCTCTTATACCCAAGCCCGGCCCATTTAATAAACAGGCTTGATATTTTTGTCCAAGCCCATCCAATGGGCTTAAAATTCTTGTCCAAGCCCTTTAAAATATCGGGTGGGCTTACGGGCTTGGGCGGGTAGCCCGGCCCTTGAACAGCTCTAATCATGACACTGAGACTCAAATCAGTGATAAGGAAGGTAAGATAACTAATTCCTAACTAATAAGGGTTCACATTTTTTGTAATTTATAAATTGTCTACCAATAAGATATGTGAAGGCTTAAACTTGAATGTCTTCCACCACAAATACAAGTTTTTGTCACTTAGACCAAATTTGCTTAATCAGTTAGTCAGGAGTAGAAAAGAAACATGATGTTAATAACATCATGTTATTATAATGTTAAGAACATGATGATTATTATATTAATTAAGGGTGTTAATTCTATTAGGATGATCCTAAAATGTAAGGTTTTTAGGATTCCATTAGATTGATGATACATAATTCTTTCTTAATCTCATTCAATGACTACAAAGTTTTATTCTACACCATTTCTCACCATATCCACTCCTTAATCTTATCTCTATTCTTTTTTTTTTCTACAAATCTCTATTCTTTATCAAACTTAATATTAATATTAGACAAACTTGATAAATTATTATCTCAAAAAAATTACTTGATAAAATATTATAAATTACCTTTCTTTCAAATTTTTGTTTTCATTTTTGAAAAATGGAAGTACGACAAAAAAGAAAAAGAAAAAGTCCTCGACCTCAAAAATGAAATACAATTTAAAAAACAAATTTAATAATAAAAAAAACTTTTCAGTTTTCACGTACAACTACATGTATAGTAAATTAAGAATTTTTTCTCATATCAAGAATTTATTTATAAGAAGGAAAGTTTTTTTTTGTTGTTTTTTTTTTTTTCCAATTTAGAGACATGAAAATAAGGAAAATCAATTTCTACAATTAAGGGATTGGATTTGGTGAGGTAGTGTGTAAAGTTAATGTTAAATTTGACTAAAAATAGATTATGTGGCATCATTTGATTGGAATCCTAAAAAGTGGTAATTTTAGGATTATTCTAATATAATTTAATGACTAAAGCTTGGCTTAGTAGTTAGTAGCTGTTAAAATTTGCATTCTTACCGTATGGAATATCTTGCAATTCACCTCATCATGTAAGAGCTTTTCCCGGGAGCATATCTCCTGCAATTGAAGATTCTACAATCCTGCAATTGCAGATGTGGCTCCCTATTATGGAGCCACGCACCCCCTCCTAACGGCAACGTCATTAACCCTTACAACATTTTGTTTTTGTTTGTTTTTTTTTCTTTCAACATGGGTCCCGGCCATTTTTCACGTGCTCTACAATGCTTGAGCCTTGAGAGTAGAGTTGTTTATGGGCCGGGCCGGGGTTCGGGCCGGGGTTTGGTCCGGGCCTAGCTTTGATCTATATTTACATGGTTTGTCCAAGTCCGACCCGATTAAACGGGTCTTAACTTATGTCCAAGCCTGTCCAACTAAAAAAAGCTATGTCCAAGGCCCGTCCAAGACCACCCGTTTAGTAATTAAATATATATTATTTATTTATTTTGAACTCATTATTTATTATTTAAAATATATTTATTATTTATTTAATAATATGTATTATATCTAAGATAATAAAGCTTAATTAACATATATATTTTTTATCAAAATAATTAATTTACACATTTAATGAATATTTTAACTAGTCAATCTAATTAAAAACAAATAAAATAATCTAATTATTTAATCATACGGGCCGGGCCGGGCTCGGGCCGGGCTTTTATGGCTAAGACCAAGCCCGGCCCATTTTGTGGACGGGTCTTAAAATTTTGTCCAAGGCCGTCCAACGGGTTTCAAATTTTTGTCCAAACCCTCCCAAAAATCGGACGAGCTTACGGGCTTGAGTGGGTAGCCCGGCCGTTGAACAGGTCTACTTAAGAGCAACTTCTTTCTTTCAATTTTTCTCTTTCTACTTGTTTATTTATTTAAAACTGACTGTAATTGTATCTAGTCCAAAAATTAAAAATAAATCCATTAAAAATCTCAGTTTTTTTTAAACAAATCTTTGTTCGTAAAATTCTAGAAATGAACAAGAATCAATCCCTCATTTTTTTTTTAATTCAAGACATGTCCTTATAATATTTTTTATATAATTTGGGGCTAAATCTAAATGATTTAGGACTAGACTAAATTCTAAAACCATTGAAATAAATATTTTAAATTTAAGAGATACCCTAAAATATTTTTTATATAATTTGGGACTAAACCTAACTGATTTCGGACTCAACTAAAATTCTAAAACACTAGAAATAAATATTTTACCCGTAAAATATTTTTTTTATATAATTTGGGGCTAAAACTAAGTGATTTGGGACTCAACTAAAATTCTAAAACCCTATAAATAAATATTTTACCATTAAAATATTTTTTTATAAAATTTGGGACTAAACCTAAGTGATTTGGGATAAACTTAATTGATTGGGACTAAACTTTTGTAAAAGAACAATTTTTACATAAAAAATTACTAATAATCCTATATCTTTTACTTCTAAATTTCGTTAATACCAACATAAAAGAGAAATTCTAAAGAAAATTGGATTTAAAATAAAAAAGATAAAAATATAAAACTGATCTCATGTGAAAATGAAAAAAAAAATAAAAAGAAATAAAAAAGGAAAAAGCTGGCACGTAAATCTACAAAGCTATACAAATTGGGAAATTTAGGGTATCCCATAGTTATACAAATTTTAACGAATTACATGTGACCAACAAAATCAGTATGTAGAAGAAGAATTGTTTTGGTCTAGTGTCAACTGTCACCAAAGCACTGCAGGCTTTGATTCTTTGCTTGCAACTTGCCACAAGCTCTGCTGGATTATTTGGTACACAACAATCTATGATTGGCAAACGTTTTCCTTCTGCATCTAACTTTAGCTTCTAATAGCAACTGCACAGTCATGTGTTAATTGTTATCATTCATCACTGAACAAAGCCCACCAAAATAAAAATGGCATGTTAAGCCAAACTATTGAAAATCAGAGAAAGGCTGCAAAAGCCAGATTCTTTGGAGTTCACATCTGTAGCTTCAGGTTTGTCATGAATGAATATTACTCTTTTGTTCTTCTATGGGGTGTTAGGGAATGAATATTCCACTCGGAACACACCAAATTAGTGGTCGTCGAACAAAAGGAAACCTATATTGCCAAAAAACCATTAGCACCACCAACTTTGCAATGCAAACAACCAGTTGATCACTTAGAAGATTGAACCCAATAGTCTGTAATGCCACCTCCAACAAGATGTCCACACACCCAATTTCAGAAATTTGGTATAGTTGCTTCACAATCACTACCAAAAGTATGTTGAATGATATCAGGGTATAACAATACTTGATATCATTGGTCCAAAAACTCAATATTAGGGCAACAATGAAACAATTCACCTCCACCTCACATTTCCTTTTGGTTCCTAATTGTTGATCAGAACTCCAAAAGGATGCATGATTAACCACTTTATACATCATCCCACGACATGATTTCAATTTTAACAGTGGGGATCGATACCACCGTGATAGTTAATGCATGATTTCGACTAAAATTTTACAAAAATTGACCCAAAAGATTTTTCCTCAATTTCTAGCAAAAATACTCATAAAAATATATAATTCAACACCAAAAAATATTGAAAGCCTTTTCACGTTTCTAATATCGTTTTTTCTATTTTATTTCTAAACTAAATCGAAACAACATTTAGATGCTCGTAAAAACAAATCCTTAAATACAATGTGGCTGTGATTTGGTTACATGAGTATATTTTAAGGATAGACCCAAAATATTTTTCCTCAATTTTTAGCCACAATACTCATAAAATAAATATAATTCAACTCCAAAAAGAATGGAAGACTTTTCACGCTTTTAATATCGTTTTCCATATTTTTCTGAATTAATTTCTAATTAAATCAAAACAAGATTCAGATGCTCGTAAAAACAAATCATTAAATTCAAATGTGGCTGAGATTCGATTAGATTAGTATAGATATTTCAAGGAGTTCAGGCGCCAGAAATCATGCAAAACTAAGTCGGGGCCCCGAAACGCGTTTTAGCCAAAAATCGTGATGGTTAGTACACGATTCCAGCTTAAATTTTGAAGAAAATGACCCGAAAAATTTCCCCTCAATTTTGGGCTAAAATACCCATAAAATATATATAATTTAACTCCAAAAAGGATTGAAGGACTTTTCACGCTTTTAATATCGTTTTTCATATTTTTCTGAATTAATTTCTAATTAAATCGAAACAAGATTTAGATGCTCGTATAAACAAATCCTTAAATGCAAAGTGACTGAGATTTGATTAGATGATTATAGATATTTCAAGGAATCTCAACGCCAAAAATCATGCAAAACTGAGCCGGAACCCCAAAACGCGTTTTTAGCAAAAAACCGTGATGGTACACGATTCCAGCTTAGATTTTGCAGAAAATGACCCGAAAAATTTCTCCTCAAATTCTGGATAAAATAAACATAAAATATATATAATTTAACGCCGAAAAGGATTACAGGACTTTTCACGCTTTTAATCTCGTTTTTCATATTATTCTGAATTAATTTCTAATTAAATCGAAACAAGATTCAGATGCTTGTATAAACAAATCCTTAAATGCAATGTGGCTGAGATTTGATTAGATGATTATAGATATTTCAAGGAATCTCAACGCCAAAAATTATGCAAAACTGAGCCGGAGTCCAAAAACGCGTTTTTAGCAAAAAACCGTGATAGTTAGTACATGATTGCAGCTTAGATTTTGCAGAAAATGACCCAAAAATTTCTCCTCAATTTATGGCTAAAATACCCATAATATATATATAATTTAACGCCAAAAAAGATTGGAGGACTTTTCACGCTTTTAATATCGTTTTTCAAATTTTTCTAAATTAATTTCTAATTAAATCGAAACAAGATTCAGATGCTCGTATAAACGAATCCTTAAATGCAATTTGGCTGAGATTTGATTAGATGATTATAGATAATTCAAGGAATCTCAACGCCAAAAATCATGCAAAACTGAGCCGGAGCCCCAAAACGCGTTTTTAGCAAAAAAAAAACGTGATGGTTAGTACACGATTTCGGGTAAAATTTTGCAAAAAATGCCCCGAAAAATTTTTCTTCAATTTTTGGCTAAAATAATAATGAAATATATATAATTTAACGCCAAAAAGGTTGAAGGACTTTTCGTGCTTTTCATATCGTTTTTCATATTTTTCTGAATTAATTTCTAAATAATTCAAAACAAGATTCAAATGCTTGTAAAAACAAATCTTTAAATTCAAATGTCATTGAGATTTGATTAGATAAATATAGATATTTCAAGGAGTCTTTGTCTCGGCGCAAAAAATAATGCAAAACTAAGCCGGGGCCCGGAAACGCGTTTTTAGCCAAAAACCGTGATGGTTAGTACACGATTCCAGATTAGATTTTGCAGAAAATGACCCGAAAAATTACTCCTCAATTTTTGGCTAAAATACCCATAAAATATATATAATTTAACGCCAAAAAAGATTGGAGGACTTTTCACGCTTTTAATATCCATTTTCATATTTTTCTGAATTAATTTCTAATTAAAACGAAACAAGATTCAGATGCTCGTATAAACGACTCCTTAAATGCAATGTGGCTGAGATTTGATTAGATGGTTATAGATATTTCAAGGAATCTCAAGGCCAAAAATCATGCAAAATTGAGCCGAGCCCCAAAACGCGTTTTTAGCAAAAAACCGTGATAGTTAGTATACGATTTCGGCTAAAATTTTGCAAAAAATGACCCAAAATTTTTCTGAATTAATTTCTAATTGAATCAAAACAAAATTCAAATGCTCGTAAAAACAAATCTTTAAATTCAAATGTAGCTGAGATTTGATTTGATAAATATAAATATTTCAAGGAGTCTTGGTCTCGGCGCAGAAAAAAATGCAAAACTAAGTCGGGGCCCGGAAACGCGTTTTTAGCCAAAAACCGTGATTGTTAGTACACGATTCCAGCTTAGATTTTGCAGAAAATGACCAGAAAAATTTCCCCTCAATTTTTGGCTAAAATACCCATAAAATATATATAATTTAGCTCCAAAAAGGATTGGAGGACTTTTCACGCTTTTAATATCGTTTTTCATATTTTTCTAAATTAATTTCTAATTAAAACGAAAGAAGGTTCAGATGCTCGTATAAACGAATCCTTAAATGCAATGTGGCTGAGAATTGATTAGATGATTATAGATATTTCAAGGAATCTCAACGCCAAAAATCATGCAAAACTGAGCCGTAGCCCCGAAACGCGTTTTTAGCAAAAAAAAACGTGATGGTTAGTACACGATTTCGGGTAAAATTTTGCAAAAAATGCCCCGAAAAATTTTTCTTCAATTTTTGGCTAAAATACTCATGAAATATATATAATATAACACCAAAAAGGTTTAAGGACTTTTCGTGCTTTTCATTTCGTTTTTCATATTTTTCTGAATTAATTTCTAAATAATTCAAAACAAGATTCAAATGCTTGTAAAAACAAATCTTTAAATTCAAATGTAGCTGAGATTTGATTAGATAAATATAGATATTTCAAAGAGTCTTTGTCTCAGCGCAAAAAATAATGCAAAACTTAGCCGGGGCCCATAAACGCGTTTTTAGCCAAAAACCGTGATGGTTAGTACACGATTCTAGTTTAGATTTTGCAGAAAATGACCAAAAAAATTTCCCCTCAATTTTTGGCTAAAATACCCATAAAATATATATAATTTAACTCTAAAAAGGATTGGAGGACTTTTCACGTTTTTAATATCGTTTTTCATATTTTTCTGAATTAATTTCTAATTAAAACGAAAGAAGGTTCAGATACTCGTATAAACGAATCCTTAAATACAATGTGGCTGAGAATTGATTAGATGATTATAGATATTTCAAGGAATCTCAACGCCAAAAATCATGCAAAACTGAGCCGAGCCCCAAAACGCGTTTTTAGCAAAAAAAAACGTGATGGTTAGTACACGATTTCGGGTAAAATTTTGAAAAAATGCCCCATAAAATTTTTCTTCTATTTTTGGCTAAAATACTAATGAAATATATATAATTTAACTAAAAAAGGTTGAAGGACTTTTTGTGCTTTTCATATCGTTTTTCATATTTTTCAGAATTAATTTCTAATTAATTCAAAACAAGATTCAAATACTTGTTAAAACAAATATTTAAATTCAAATGTCGCTGAGATTTGAATAGATAAATATAAATATTTCAAAGAGTCTTTGTCTTGGCGCAAAAAATAATGCAAAACTAAGCCGGGGCCCGGAAATGCGTTTTTAGTCAAAAATCGTGATGGTTAGTACATGATTCCAGCTTTGATTTTGCAGAAAATGACCTGAAAAATTTCTCCTCAATTTTTGGCTAAAATACCCATAAAATATATATAATTTAACGCCAAAAAAGATTGGAGGACTTTTCACGCTTTTAATATCGTTTTTCATATTTTTCTGAATTAATTTCTAATTTAAACGAAACAAGGTTCAGTTGCTCGTATAAACGAATCCTTAAATGCAATGTGGCTGAGATTTGATTAGATGATTATATAATTTCCAAGGAATCTCAACGCCAAAAATCATGCAAAACTGAGCCGATCCCCAAAACGCGTTTTTAGCAAAAATATCGTGATGGTTAATACACAATTTCGGGTAAAATTTTGCAAAAAATGCCCCGAAATATTTTTCTTCAATTTTTGACTAAAATACTCATGAAAATTATATAATTTAACGCTAAAAAGGTTGAAGGACTTTTCGTGCTTTTCATATCCTTTTTCATATTTTTCTAAATTAATTTCTAATTGAATCAAAACAAGATTCAAATGCTCGTCAAAACAAATCTTTAAATTCAAATGTAGCTGATATTTGATTACATAAATATTGATATTTCAAGGAGTCTTGGTCTCGGAGCAGAAAATAATGCAAAACTAAGCAGGGGCTCGGAAACGCGTTTTTAACCAAAAACCGTGTGGTTAGTACACGATTCCAGCTTAAATTTTGCAGAAAATAACCCGAGAAATTTGTCCTCAATTTTTGGCTAAAATACCCATAAAATATTTACAATTTAACTCCAAAAAGGATTGGAGGACTTTTAACGCTTTTAATATCGTTTTTCATATTTTTCTAAACTAATTTCTAATTAAATCGAAACAAGATTCAGATGCTCGTATAAACGAATCCTTAAATGCAATGTGGCTGAGATTTGATTAGATGATTACAGATATTTCAAGGAATCTCAACGCCAAAAATCATGCAAAACTGAGCCGAGCTCCAAAACACGTTTTTAGCAAAAAACCGTGATGGTTAGTACACGATTTCGGCTAAAATTTTACAGAAAATGACCCAAATTTTTTTTCTTTAATTTATGGCTAAAATACTCATGAAATATATATAATTTACACCAAAAAGGTTGAAGGACTTTTCGCGCTTTTCATATCCTTTTTCATATTTTTCTAAATTAATTTCTAATTGAATCAAAACAAGATTCAAATGCTCGTAAAAA